>MU397285.1:0-295163 GCA_022578865.1 Xylaria sp. FL0043
AATAAAATATTTAATTAAATTTTAAAATAATTAAAATTATATTTTTAAATATAAATAAAGTTATATTTATATTAAATATTTATAAAATAAAAAAATTATTTTTTTTAAGCCTTAAATTATTATTTTAATTTTAAGTTTTAAAAACGTTTATTATTATATTAAAAATTAAATAATAATTATTTTTTATTAAAACTAAAATTAAAAATTATTTTATAAGCTTATTAACTAAAATTTTAAATTTTATTAACTTAATTATAAAAATTACGCAAAAATTAATATATAAAAATATTTTTTTACGTTAAAAAAACGAAAAATTTTATAAAACTAATTATATTTTAAATAAACGTCGTAAAATAAAAAAATAAATAACTATAAAATAAAAAACCTTTTATTATAGCCGACGCTTAAGTTTTATAAAAATTTAAAAATAATAAAATAATTAAATTAAATAATAAAGCCGAAAATAATCGTTTAATAAAAAAAATATAAATAAGTCGACAACGCTATAATATTTATAATAAGCTTAAATATAATATATAAATTTATTAAATAAAAATAAAAATATTTAATAAAAAAAATTTCGATTAATTTAATTAATTTATATATATTATAGTTAAATTATTTAAGTTAGCGCATAAAAAGTGCTGAAAAGTGCGATATCGACTTATATATAATATCGACTTATGTATAATGTTAAGCTATTAAAAATAAAAATAAAAACTATTTTAAAAAAATCGTTTAAAATACCCCGGTTAAGTTTTAATACCTTTATTATATTATTAAAATTAACTTTTTAAAAATAAAAAAAAATTTTATTATAAAATAAATATATTTAAATTAACTTTTTTAATTTTTATTTTTAATTTTAATTTTTTTTAGGCTTTTTAATAAAGGGTAAAAAAATTAACGTAATTAAAAAAATTTATTATTTTATACCCTAGTTATTTAATTTTAAAAAAAATCGGAAAAATAAAGAGATTTTAATTTTTTAAAATTTATATATTAAATAATTATAATATAATTTTTTCCGATTTTTATAAAAATTTTTATTTAAATTATAATAAATTAAAAAGTTTTATAAAGGTATTTTTAGCGCTAGTTTTTAACTTAATATAACTTAGCTAAAAAAAATCTATAAAATTTTAAAAAATTATTTTTTATATTATTAAAATAAGTTAATTTTAAAACTTATTTTTTTTTATTTTTAGAATTTTTATTGGTGATAGAAGCTGTTGGGTGGTAGAATATGAGATGATGAATTCTCTTTATCTAAGGGCAAATACTGGCGTAGCCAGTATTTGTGTGGGTGTGGCCCACGCACGGGCCATGCCCTGTAGGGGGCATGGGCCACCTATAGAGACTACTAGTTCGACTCCCTACGGGAGTCTATCAATTGGCTAAGATATTTAAAAGTGGAGTAAGTACCTTTATATATAAATTTAGCTTACAGGGTACGCCAAGCCAACTGCGCCGCCCGCTTGGATGCGCCACTCGCTTGTGAACCACGTTAACATATTTACACTTAACTTAACTATATAGCTTACGCATTATAATAAAAAACATAGTTACTAACAAACACTATATTTCAATATAAATACGAAATACCGTAGTAGCTTACCATACAGCACGCTGTGCCAGCGTATAAGGCCAGCAGAGCCAACGAGGCCAACGAGAGCAACAAAAGCAACGAGGTCAACGAGGCCGCCAGGGCTGCCAAGGCTAAAAATTAAAGTGCCTCGCACTTTGATTTTCACTGTATTTAAAATGGTAGCTTGAGCCTGTGACGGCGAAAGCTTTCCATTTTAGTGACAGCTTGCTCTGGCGCTACAACGACTTATAAGTCAAGAGAGGCAGAGAGTCATGAATATGGTTATTGATTAAGTCAAACCTTCTTTGCTTATTCGTGGCCGTGGCTGGCTCTTGGTCGAACAGAATAGTCCGAACTATTGAGTCCCCTACAGTACGTATAATAGTTTGCGTATTTCGCTGTATCTCAGCTGAAGGGCTTTTCTCCCGCGTTGTGTTGGGCCTCCGGGCGGAGCTCCGGAAACGCGTACCAGCAGATCGTTGATCGATGCCGGCCAAAGCAGATAGCGCAGTCCTAACTGCGCGCTATATATTGCGGTTCTCTCGTTCGGCTTCCGTATGCTTTGTATCTGCCCTATGGTGCTTGATAGCCTTGCGTGGCTGGCTCTCTGGCTCATCGCTAATGGGGTCGTGGCCGCTATGATCACTCTGTTCGAACAAGTGACCGTATTTAGGGTAGCTCTCCGGCTCGCCCGAAGCTCCCTAGCATCATCTTGTTCCTGTTTATCAGGTAGTTGGAGTATAGTGTAGCTCTATGACCGGCCAATCCCGAGGATAGGCCGTACGTTCAGTGGTTGTGATGGGTGACCTGCTATCCTAATATGAAGGTATACCTCAGCCTCCAATAGAGACAGTGTTCTTTTGCTTATAACCAGCACAGGCTCAATTATCGCGGGACGACTGGCCTGTTAGTGTTAACTTTGCACTTGCGTATCATTATAAGCCCAGCCTTTCCAAGGCGTGATGTCCTCGCGACGTGGTATTAAGAGGCAATTTTGCATCTAACTGCTATGCAATAGATACTGCCGCTACATACAATATGTTAACTTTCGTATACAGTACCTAAGCTCGATGTAGAGTATACCTCTTTTGCCAAAAGGAGCCGAATATGCGTGTCTGTGTTATGCGTACGTCTTCGGACTCGGCTTAGCCCCCTTCCTCTGCCATTCGGGAGGCAAGCTACTTGTAAGATTTGCCTGGGCGTTATTCGCTACACCAATGATGAAGCCCTGTTTTCATGCATAGAGTCCACTTCTATATGGTCTGGCACCTCGCTGGCAGACTGGCTTCCCTGGATGGTTGCAGCAGAAGGAGGCGCAGTTAGGCGTTTTCCAGGGTTGATGACCGACCACTGCGAGCTGTGATAAACTGTATGCGTTCCCCGCATTCCTGGCTATCAACTATTTCCCTCCTACAGCTCAAAACTCTTCTTCTGTCTCGCGAATGCTCTTGTTTAATTCTTCCCAGCGAGACATTTATCGACAATGGCGGAAATAGCTGGGACTGCGTTGGCCGCCGTCTCTGTCGGCGACCCCCTAATCAAAGCAATTCGAGGACTCAGACGAGTATATCGTGCCACTAAAAACGCATCGGACTCCTTAGTAGAACTCGAACACACTGGAAACACCATTTGTATTTACCTTAGTCAGCTTGACGACGACGTTGGGCGGAACCCATCCAAGTGTACTTCAGTCTTTTCTCAATGGCTCGAAGACGAGAAGAAGGTCCTCACGCACTCGGCTACGGAGATCAAAGACTTCACCTGCAAGGTTCAGAATAACTTACGGAAATCTACAATATTGGGTGGCGTGGCTTACGCGATGGAAGAGAGCGAAATATGGAAGATCCAGAATAGGCTGGCAAGCCACATCAGTATTTTAGAAGGCATGAGGAGGATTTGCGAAAAGTATGTCAGTTGCGAAATCAATCTCTGGCAGCTTCTAATTCGGTTTTAGTGAATCTATTGACTCTAGAGTTGCGGCCTTGGAACTCAGCGAAAGCAAGAAACTACGAGCCCGCACTACCTCGAGCCTAGAAGCATGTTCCGAGTATTGGTGCAATGTTTCCAGCAGTGTAGACGAGACCTGCAGCGTCGACAACGAATCATCTTATCAGGAGGTCCTGATGAAGTCCAAATCATACACTAGAGCCGCAATGAGACAACTGATGAGCCCCAGCAATATTTCTGTTGAACCTTTAGTTCTTGATACCACTCTCACAGAACGGGAAGTGACCTCAACGAGTTGGGAAGACGTAAATCATGTGCTAGCCGGAACGTCAGATGAGTCTATTAAGGCAGACCCGCAGTCGTTACAGCCTCTTCATTCTCACGAGCGCTCATCCATATACCAGTCTACACTCCAGCTCACCACCTCGTCTACCCATAGCTCATCATCTCAGCGACAAGATTCTTCGGCTTATTCTGGTTGGAGTATACAAGATACAGCAGCAAGTATCTCGACACCCATGACGACTCAGTCAGACGGGTCCTTCAACGGCTTTGGATTCAAAGCACAGCGTCATAGAAACAAATTGTCAGTCAAAGTCGAGGTTGAAGGCTTTGGATCTAGACTGGTAGAGTTGGACGAACTCGGTCGGGAGAACCTGTATGACCAAGTCATATGCGTCATCTCGACATTGCGGGAAGACATTCTGCAATCTATCAACAAAAGCCAGCTGAAGCCTTCTCTGAGACCGAAAGAGCAGGGAATCATCACATACCAAACGTCGGAAGAATCCGAGGACGGCTTGACACTGCTGTTCAACAAAGGGTTTCTGGCCGGGGCAGTTGAAGCACTCAACAACGGCGACTATACTAGGCTTACAGTCTTTGCAACATTTGTCCTTTCAGAGCTGGACGAAGAGCAAGACCAAACTCCATATACAATACTACACAAGCTAAAGGCGGACAGCAACAAGAAGACACAGTGGGATTCAGTACAGTTTCCAAGCATTGACACGATTCTCAAACTCGCCAATCAACCTCGGCGGGACCCCTATGCAATAAACTGTCACATATCTTCGACTTTGAAATGGGCTTTTGGCAACTCTGCTGAGTTTACTTACTGGAGGAGATCAATGCCTCATCTGATGCATGGTGGGCCGGAATGGGCACAGAAGCAGGCCGTAGCAGAAGGTGGCTCGTCGATCGTGTACCGTGTCAAGCTCTTCAAATCACATCAATTACGATCCAGAGGCTCAGCGGTATATGCATTGAAAGAGTACAAGCAAGGGCACGAACACACATTCAGACGAGAAGTGGAGGCATACACACAGCTTGCACCCAGGAATCATCCGCACATTATGTCACTGCTCATGGCTTATGAGCTTGGGGGCCGCTTCCACTTACTGTTTTCATGGGCAAGTGGCTCTCTCGCCTACTTCTTTCAGTACTGTGATGCAGATCCAGACCCGGAAACCACTTCTTGGATGGGACTACAATGTGCTGGTTTGGCAGATGCACTACAAATGATACACACAACGAGTTCCAATGTTCCTCTTGACGCGCGAACAGAACAGCAAGAGGTTAACTACAGCAGGCATGGCGATCTAAAGCCCGAGAATATACTTTGGTTCAAGGATTCTTCTAGGGGTCTTGGGGCCTTGAGGATCACAGACCTCGGTGTTTCCCGGCTCCACAGGCTTACTACCGAGGAGAGAAATTCCAGCTTAGATAAGAGGTTTGTAGGGACGTTGGCTTACTCAGCTCCAGATCATATCGTATCGAGTAAATACGATATGTGGTCTCTTGGTATTGTTTTGACTGAGTTCGTCTGCTGGCTACTTGGAGGACAAGAGTCAGTAAAGGAATTTCATCACGCAAGGTTGGTCGCTCCCTGTTTCAATCAGTCAATCGATGATTCTAACAAGACACTAGATGCACTGGTGGCGACGGACGTGGCTACTTGACCGACAAAGATGGCTCTGTTCGGCTACATCCATCACTGAGTGACCCGAGATCGTGGGCTCGATCAATCACTCGCAAGCGTCGCCTGGAGTGGAGCAATGCCTCCTCAGCCAATATATACTGGCAGGAGTGCTTCCTAGATGTCTACTGCCATGTGATCCAGTGTTGTCTCGATCTCGATCTCAGACAACGCCCCTCGGCACAAGAAGTGGCTCAGGCGCTACGCACAGCCGTGAGTCACATACAGGTAAATAAAGTTTAAAGCGTAACCCCTGGTCACACTATTTTTATGCAGTCCTTCTTGCTGGAGTGCTACACTAATGTACTCAACGTTGGGCTAACTTGATTACTCTACGAGACCAATTCTCTACCTTTCGATGAACGCCTAGACACTCAGGGTGCCAATTCGAAGTCTCTCCCCCAAACAACCGCCTTAACGACCCGTCCCCGGCCGCGGACCCCCTCCCGTCGGGCTCGGACGTGGGCTGCTGATCTCCAAGGGAGGGACATGATTTCAATCGTTGGCAAGCCTGGCACAGGATTAAGTATAGCGCGTAGCTTGACTGATGAACTTTGGGAAATGCTCATGAAACAGTCTATGATTCGTGTTCGGGACTATGGAGGGTATGGCCTTACGAAGCCAATGCTAGGGCACAACATGGGGAACTTCTTTTTCCCAGACCATAACCTGCTCAGGATGAGAGGTGTTACTGACCGCGATGAAGTCGCGAAGCTAACCATGGTCGTTGTCACCGCAGCGTTGAGCCGAAAGACACATTTTGCCGGTTACCGCTGTCACGGGCTGCATATAACGGGCATGACAGCATCGCAAAGCTATGCATGGAGAGAAAATCAAATCTCATTCAATTTTTCCTTGGTCACTTAACTCCTCATTCATACAACTTTTCTTTTTCTTTTATACCTCATGCTCTCCTTCATCCTTCAACAGCCTCTTCTTCATCGTTTCACCTCTTGACATGTCATTGCGACAGCTTTGGGATACATCGAGCACCTCACTCTCCTTCAATTTCTTTTCCAGATCGACCAAAAACGGTCGTATCGACTTTTTCATTGGGACATTTCCTTCGTCTTCCTATATTTCCTTCATCTTTACTTCAAGAGAACCGAAAAAGGACCAGAGGTGATGGAAAAGAAACGATTCGGGAATCTCATCGCAGAGCAGCGAACCCTGACAGAGGCAAAACCCCCAGTGCCGCTGAAGACACAGCTATTAATGCCCTAGCTACCCAGGCAACTCGAGCCCCTAGTCGTGACCTAACTCCAAGGCGGCCCGATATCATTCACATCAACGGTAATCACAACAGGGCCATGCATCCCTTGACGGAGCAAGCCATCGCAACCCTCAACCATGACTTCGCTCACGGACAATTCGACGGCTGCGTCGACGAATGGATTCACAGCTAGACGCAGTCCACACAGGATTTGTCGTCAGCAGACCCTGAGCGGACCCTAGCTATGCTTCCAAATCGTCGGATCGGAGCCGGTAATGAATTGTTCTGGAGTATAGTCTCATCACCAACACTCAAGTCCTCGCCAATAAGTCCATTGCCGTTCAAGGATCTCATCATCGGGTGTGGGTTATCAATACGTCCATGCTCTATGCGAAGATACGGGGGATTGCCTATCCCTTTAATTGGTCTCTATTATCTCAAAGATTTTTTCTTGAAAAAAGGAAAAGGAAAAGGAAAAGGAAAGAAAAGAAAGAAGACGATCCTTTCCATTGATCACTATCGCATATTAGCATAGACATTACAACGTCGTCAGTTTCCGGAGTTCGGAATATTTACGCCGTGGTTTCAGGCATGGTGGGCGGTTTGGCTTCATTTTCAGCAGCATTTCTTCGATACCCCCTTTATTTCATTGACGATGAGAGTACCACGTCAAGATAGATAAAAGAGTCTTGAATAAACATGATATTCTCATAATTGTCCCTTTACGCCGTGATCATGAATGCTATCATAAAATAAACCAGAGATGCAAGTTTCCCGCACAATAAACCGCTAACAGGCATGCATCATCAGCCATGTCCAAGCCCATGTCCCATCCCAAAGCAACAATCCTCCCAGAAATTCATAACATCGTTCATGGGCGAGGTCTAACAGACACACTATCCGAACGACTGTTCCCTAACACCATGTTCTACTCTAGAACTTCTCCATGAAATTCATCCGCACAGTCCACATGCGCGCTCTCTTGCCGTAGATGTACATCGGGATAGTGAACAGCAAGACGATGAGCTGGATGACGCCAATCCAGACGAAGACGGTCTTGGACCCGGCGTCCTTGAGCCACCCAGTTACGAAGAAGCTAAAGACCAGCCCGTGCAAGACGTTCTTGCTGAAATTGAGCGTCACGAGCGCCTCGCCGGCGTACTGTCGGTAGCTGTCTACACAGAAAGTGATGGCAGTCGTAGATCCAAGTGAGCACCCGAACGATATGACGCCGAAGAACACGGTCGGCACGATCCAAGGGTCGTCCACGTCCGCAGACCAGCCGAATCCGATGAGCCCAAGGACAGTGGTGATGGTGATGGGAATGGCCATGACGAGTCTAAACTCGGGTTCGTAAAGGCCACCGTTCCGCCGCGCCATCGCTTTGACGATCACGTCGCTGACTTTTCCAGCGACTGCGGTACCGAGGACACCGCCGACAAACGGGGCGATGTAGACAAGACCCGTTGATAGGGCGTTGAACTGATAATATCCTTCTCGGTAAATGACAGCTACACATTCTGAAATGACGATCAGCCAACCCACGGAACAGGCGTAGACTGCCGACGACCAGAGGACCGCTGGATATGAATAGAGAATGAAGGGGCGAACTGCAGCTTTCAACCATTTATCCTGGTTAATCCGACCGTTGAATATTCTCAGCTGCGACCTGAAGGACTGTGGCGGCGCCTCCCGCAGCCTATGCGTGTACGCCTGTCCTAGTGTCGCAGCTGCGAGGTTTGAGAACGACATCCTTTCGCTATCCGTATCCGAGCTGAGAGCATGAGGCTTATGGCGTTGCACTTCTGGATCTTGAGAATAAGCATTCGTCGATAAGTGGTTATGCAAGGCGGAGCTGATGATGTGCATATCAGGTTCAAGGGGCTTTTCACCCGCGTGCTCTATGGCCATCGGTGACGGGACACTTTGGTACGACCATGTTCGCTCGTGTGGAGGGCGTGAAGGATCAGGTTGTAATCCGTCTTTACCTGCCATGTTGACGCTGGGCCGTGAAGAAGTAATAGTTGATCCCTCGTTGTGCGGTAATGGAAGAGCATTATGCACCGCCTCATGGGTAGTCGGATCGTCTTCTCCATGTTTTGCTTCTGATTGAGGGTCCTTTTCCGCTTCAGGAGCGAAACCAACATGACGTTGCTGCGCGTGCCGTTCTACATGATCCTCCTCGGTAGGCTTGACGTCTTCATTCGGCGCAGTAGTTACGCCGCCAGCCTCGGACACTTTGGGCACATTCTGCCTAGTTGACCTCCGGCTGAAGAAACTCGGCCGCTTGACGACTCGGCGCGATGATCTTGGAATAGGTGTCCGGTCCCAGAAAGTCTCGGGTACGAAGAAAAACAGCAGCGTTCCGCAGAAGCCCACCACTATAGCAACAATCCTACACGGAATTAGCGAGACAAGAATAACAAAGCCTTATCGTGCTCGACGCCAGAGTTCGGCTTACCAGAATACCCAACGCCAGCTCAGGGCGTTTATAATAACAGCACTAACAAGCGGAACTAGGTTCTTCCCACCAAGCAATAATAACGTGTAAATACCTATCCGGAAGGCTCGCTCATGGAGAAAAAAGATCTCGGCAATAGTAGCTGAAGGAAGGCACTCTACGGGGCTTACTGCAATCCCTTGGAAGATGCGCGCAAGAATGAGTGAGGTGAAACTAGGTGACAGTGCACACCACACAGCAGAAATGATGAACAGGATGGCGCCGAAAAGGTAGACAGGGCGTTTGCCGTATAGAATCGCCGTTGGCGAGAATATTACAGAGCCGATGCCAAGACCTAACATATACTGCAGCACTTCGGTCAGTCATTACTACCCAGGTACCTTGAGAACCTCATGTGGAAAGGAAGGCAACGCCAATACTGCGCCTTTCACTTGGCTACAGACAAGAAAAAGGCATCAAGGTTCACTTACCAAGCCCGTCGTTATTGAGACTCGTGATACGTCAACATTGTAGTCTATAAACTGTGTTAGCTGGAGACTTGTATTACAAATTCATTGAACCATTGACACTTACCCTCGGCGACGTTGGTAAATCCAGCAGCGATAATGGGGGTGATTCCTCCTCCTACCATACAGAAACTATCAAGACCCGACGTAAGTAATAGTCATTTGATAGCAGTCTAAAGAGAAACAATAAAATCGGGGAAAACAGCCCCGAAAGCAGCTACTTACAGTCCAAGTGAAAGCAAAGCGGCATCACGGCGCCAGGCAGGCCAATTCAGCGGGTCGTTATGAGAATCATCTGGCTGCGGCTCCAGAATAATCTGGCCATCTGAAGTGAGCTTTTTCTGCTCTTCCTCTTTGGCAGGCGACATTGGTGGCTCCGGTAAGAAGCCCGTAGGAATGGAAGAGTGAGATGTTCTAGCTGGGGCGTTCCTGAGACCGAGAGGTTCGTTCCTCTCCTTGGAGAGTAACAGAACAGAACCTGGGACTTCGATGGTCTCCCTGTCGTTGAGGATACCCATAGTCCATGTTGGTTTCGACTGCTTCTCCCCGGCAGAACTCTGGTCAAGGGAGTCATCATCACCTCTCTTCCTAAAGAGAGCCCTCCAGGGGCGCCCGGCACCCGAGCTCTTTGGCTCTTCCGTCATTTTGACGTCCTGTATTCAAGACTCGGATAAACACTCTCAGTCGGTAGTAGGACCTAGTCGCTCGGCCTTTTGGCGGGTTGTATATACGAGCAACAATGATACACTGAGAGCAGAAAAACGTCTAAGCCAATATAGATGCAAGAAAGGAAAGAACAAGACTACAGGAACCTGTCGCGAAACAACCCAGATAAGCAACGGGCGGTCCTGGTTCGTCCGACTTTCGTATCTTGAGCGTATGTCGCGGTACTTATGCAGGCGCACAGAAGACACTAGACTGCCCAATACGCAGCCAGCCCGAATTGATCGTCGTTCACCTCCACACCAAACCCTCCATGAGCATGACTCCGAATGGGTACAGTGACTCGGGAGGCGGAGAGGGAGTGACGGGGCGTGGAGAGAGCCAAGACCGCAACTAGTATAGCTGGTGACGCTAAACGCGATAGCAAGACGGCCGCGCCACTAGGGTCCAACAATCATCAACAATTCCGGAGTAGTAGATATAGTATGCTGGATGGGTGAACAGGCAATCTAGATAAACAATGCGGAGAGATGTAAACTAGGTAAATGGGTCAGTTGGAGGTATTATTATATACTTGAGGTTCCCGTTGCACGAGTGGTTAACTGTAGAGACTGTAGAAATAGGAAGGGGAATAGCTTAGATAAATTGAGGTCAAGTTCCCGCTCGGCGTCGAAACTTACCTTCTTTACTCTGGGTCTATTCTGAGAAAGCTGGGTTTAAAGTTGGAGCTTACCGCCACCCAGGTGCAGGAGTAAATCGTAAAAGGAAAAGACAAGAAAAAGAAACAAAGAAGACGAATATTTAGAGTGTAAGAAAAAATATGAGAAATTGGAGGGAGGTACGAAGGGATTTAAGGAAATTCGAGTACAACCATAGCTGGTTGAAAAGAACAAACATTTCCACACCCATACAACATGGTCCCCCACGAGGAGGTGTGTATAGTCGGTATACTGTATACAGTACTAAGGCTGAGTAATGGGTACCAATAAGAGAAAGATGCCCAATTCGCGGGGAAATTGCTATGTTCAACAAATTAACCCAGAGCCTGATCTATTAATTCAGTGCCCAGAGCTCTGCTCCTGTCCATGTTTAGTCCATACAATGTTTGCTACTTACTATAGGGATCGCCTAAGTAATTAATATAGGTCTTCATGATATACTCTGGGCGGTAAGTATTCTGGTGAAGGGAAGGGATTCGTTCTATTTGGACCTTTGTAAGGTACCCCAGCTCTAATGTCGTTGTTCAAACTACCCGCGTAGCGCGACGAAAGAACAAATTCAAAATTTGAAGCAGCCAATCAAGAAATGATGGTTAGAGGTTTCAAATGTGATCAACCTACCGCTACTATTAGAGACCAATAATTGATACTTCAGAGAACACCAATGGTTAGACAAGCCAGCAAACAGCGCTCGCTGTATGCGACAACTCTAGCTGTCTTCAAAGCCAAGTCATGATAATTTGCTAGAAATATACTCTTCAAAAGTACACAGTATATATTGCATCAACATGCAGTCAGTGCATCTTCTACCTACTTATTCTTGACGACTGCATCTCATAGGTACATGATGTTATACCCAGTTAGGCGTCTCACAAGGACAAATCTAAGGGTTGGCTGCACACCTGCCTCGCCTGCTAGGCGCGCAGGCCTGGAACCCAGATCCACTATGACGGCACCGGGCATGGGCCCTAAGAACAAGCATCACATGCCACATTACTTACCGCAGGACCAGGCCCATGATGCGAATAATCCCAACCAAAAAGCCCCAATACTGCCCCAAGAATAACCCCAATTTAGCGTCATGTCATTTTCATTGTATTTTTTTCTGCAATCCAGGCAAACAGGCGCATGTGATGTCTTTTCCCACCACCACCACCACTACTACTACACACACCGGGTCTTTTCCAAATGACAAGTAACCTTGTCTCTGGCGTCTTGTCTCTCCGTCACCTGACCCCTCCGCCAAGTTTCAGCTACCAAGGTCGCTAATCCTACCTACCAATCCCGGTCCTACAATACCCTACTGTGTATAGTATACCTATTCTACAAGGATTATCCGACTCATGGCCTCCAGAATCCCGCCCCTCTTCGAGCCTTACCTCCTCCACCTACCACACGAGACCTCGCTCATCCTGCTGAGTGGAGTGTTAGGATCCAGCACCAACTGGCTCGTTCACCGCTATCTCTACTCCTTACTATCCTCACAGTCCCCTTCTTCTTCTTACTCTTATTCTTCATCGTCGTCTCGTCGTCAAGATGAACCCTTTGACGATCTTCAAACGGGCGCGGAGCCTCAGCAGCATACTAGCGTTGTCTTCCTGAGCTTCCTACGCGATTACGCCTTCTGGAGGGACGGGTGTAAGCGGCTAGGTCTCGACCTAGACGTAGCTAGCAAGAAGGGATCTTTCGTCTTCGTGGATGGGTTGACTGAACTCTTCGCGCCGCCTCTTCCTGAGCGCGGGTTGAGGGGAGAGAGGATGCTGCAGGCTGCTACGACGGAGAACTTGCGCCGGGTGTTGGAAGATGCCGTGGCTCATGCTCAGGCTTCACGTCCGGGTACACAGACAGTACTGGTTATCGACCAGGTAGACGCCTTGTTGGCCACCGCGGGGGATGTCATGTCTGGTCAGGATCTTCGGGGTACCATTCTCGGCCTGCGAGAAGTAAGTAATTCGTGGACTACAATTTTGTTCTATATCAAACGGGCAGGAGATATTAATTTGAGCCTTATAATAGAAAGTACATTCATCCATCTTGACTATTTCTGCAGATGAGCCTTTGATATCTGCGCAGGGAACCCCGCTGGAGAAGGAGCACGCTTCTCTCACTCTATCGTTGGCACATGACGCTCATCTTATCATGAGTCTGAGGATACTAGAGACGGGCACGGCAAAAGATGTAAGTGGTGTACTGAGAGTCACTCCTGGAGGAGATCAGGAAATTGCGGATACACCAGTAGAGGACCGGGAGTTATTGTACTTCATTGGAGGTGACGGTAGTGTTCGTGTATTTGAGCGTGGCCAATAGTAGAAAACAAAGAACCCATATCACGAACCGACTCATGCCGTCATTCAACTCGTTGTATTAGCGATCCGCCGTAGAGGACAGATGCAATGCGGCAACTCGATGCCTCGACCCGGTAGATCCTGCGACATTTCTGTTGAGCGCATATACACACACATTCGTATAGAAAACCGCCTGTTCTTTCTTTGCCAGATCGTGATGCATTTTTTGAGGGAATTCATGCTAGTGTAACATTTCCCTCGGACCCCAGAAGATGCTGAGATTCCATGAAAGTACCAGTCCGAATGTCAGTAACACCGTTCCATTGCCATGCCGTCGCCAATATATCGTCACCCTTCACCCATCGTTTTCATTACGTCGAGATGTTTAAAAGGGGGCCTTGGAGTCCTTGGGCACACCGGTCTGGAAGCCGTTCTTGAAGCGGCGGGAGACATCCTTGAGGTACCGCATGCGGCCAGTGCCGACAGTCTTTCTGCGCTTGGCCTTCTCGCTCCAGTTGTCTATAGCCAGCAAGTCAGTTTCCTGCGTATACATGAACGAAGCACCGTCGCAGGGTTCGAATTGTGGCGACCATCCGACTCGAGACTTGTATGAACGTACACTTTCGGGTCTTAGCAGAGGGGTATCCGCATGATGAGCAGGTGTGCTTCTGGATGTGAAGAGAGCGGCGACCTGGAGATTGATTCGTCAGCCACGGCTTTCTTGAACGTTCGATGTGCAAGTCGTGTTTTCATCCCACTACCACCATCGCCGTTCCCCGTCCCCCGTCCACAGCCATTGCCTTCGTGCACAATCTCCGGGATTGATGAGACTAACCGCATCGACGGCACAGAGTGTGCGTCTTGTTGTGGCGCTTTCCGAAGCTGGATGTTCCCTTGGCTGGATTCGCGGGTCAGTAATCGACGCGGACTGGAGATTGGCGTTGGCGCAGGGGCTACACACTCATTTTGACGGCGAGACTGCGGAAAGAAGAATTCGGTCAGTATGAAATGCCGAGATTGAGAAGCTTTCGCGATTGGTAAATTGAGGGGATTCGTACCTCTAACGTGTCTGTCTGACGAAGAGAGTTGTCGTGTGCTGCTGGTTAGTACGGTCTTGGAGTGAGGTGTGAGTAGAGCGTGTGGGCTTTTCTCGCTTGACTTTTTCGTGGGTACCAAGGGCGTAATCCGAAGAGGAGCCGAGATAAGAAGGCACAAGCCCCTCGAGCCTCGAAAGAGGCTTAGCTCCCCCGGTAAATGGTTAGTGCCTGCTTATTATGTTATGCCACTTGCAGTGGACGTAGTGCTCTAAACAGTTTTCTGATAAGCCCTACGGAGATAAGATAAGATAAGATAAGGCGAAGCTTCCCAGCTACCCCTCAGAGACCACCCATCGGCCCTCCTTGGGGTCCCCCACATACGCACCTCCCTGCCTAAAGGTACTAAGTACTCGTGTACACTTATGTCTGACCATGTCTTAAAGAGAGATTTAGCGAAGCTCAGTTCCCGCTCCCGTCCGCGACATCTACATATCTAATCGTGTCATTCCCACTATACTGCCCCGGAAGCCATGTGACGGAAGCCCAGCCTTGTGCCTTGTCGTCACCTGAATCAAATCACTCTCTCTAACTAGTAACGGCGTTATCATCCCACTGAGACACGCAGGCAGCCATTTATACTTTACATACCATCCATCCTCCCGTTTTCTTGGCTGCGCTATTGCTTGCCGTATTCTCACTGCCGATTACATCGTCACTTATACACTTTCAGCCTCTACACACACATCCTTTGTCTCCCGAGCTACCCGCTTCAAACCCAACAGAGATACATACAGATATACCGCTCATCTCCAAAACCCCTAGGATAAAGAACACATAGAAACTCCATCATGAACTACCTATATTCCACAGTCAATACGCTGCGTGACAAGTATACTCCGGTCAGTCACACGTCAACGTTCCGCAAGACCGGCCAGATTACTCCGGAAGAGTTCTTGGCCGCCGGTGACTATCTCGTCTTTAAGTTTCCAACCTGGTCTTGGGCCGACGCCGACTCCGAGTCGAAGCGCGTAGACTACCTCCCTCCCGGAAAGCAGTTTCTCGTTACGCGCGGCGTCCCTTGTAACCGCCGGCTTGATGACGACTTCGCCGGAGACGCCGGTCACGAGGAGGCTGTAGTTGGAGATGGCGATGACTTCAAATCCAAGGGCCAGGCTGATGATGACGATGGATGGCTCCGCACCGGGGGCCTGAGCAGTTCACAGCCCCTCAAAGCTCGAGATGTTCGGACAGTCGACGATGCGGGCAATGTGGGAGATCGTCTAGATGACGAGGACGACATTCCTGATATGGAGGATGAAGATGATGACGATGAAGCCATCATTCCAGACACCGAGGCGCAGAAGCGAATAGGGTCAGTAAATCAGATCTCCATACAACGTAGAACCAACTGATCAAGAGCGCTAACGTCTCTGTCGTGCGGCAGCGCTCGTCGAACATATACCCTCTACATTATGTACTCGCCTTACTATCGCACACCGCGGCTATACCTATCAGGCTACGCCGAGGGCCACCCCCTTGCTCCTCAACAGATGATGGAGGACATTGTTGGAGATTACAAGGACAAGACAGTCACGTTGGAAGACTTTCCTTTCTTTGCGAACAACGTCAAGATGGCCAGTGTGCATCCCTGTAAACACGCATCCGTTATGAAGACGCTACTAGACCGCGCCGATGCCGCCTTAAAGCTTCGGCGTGACAAGTTAAGGTCGGGCAAGAATGTCGGCAGTGACCCCGGAATGGAGGGCCTAGTCGACGAGATCAACAAGCTAGACGTTAAGAGCGCTGAAGCTGCCGCCGAGTCTAGTGGTGATGACTGGGAAGAAGTTGAAGCTGAAGACCACGATGTCGCGATCCGAGTCGACCAGTATCTTGTAGTATTCCTCAAGGTGCGCTGTTGTCTATCTTCAACTCTGGTAACCTAAAGCTAACTGTAAGCAGTTTATGGCTAGCGTAACGCCCGGTATCGAACACGATTTCACAATGGGCGTGTAATAATGGGGTTTCTCTCGATGTATTTCGACACTCTGGGAATGGACGGCAAGCTTTGGTCATTTGGTGCTTAGGAGTCATTATTGGGGCGTTCCGAGGTGCTTTCTGGATGCGGAGCACGACTTATACAGGCTGGGAACGGCTTTTGCTTTGGACAGTGAAGATACACTCAAATTTGGTTGCCGCTAGGCAGGGATTCAGGCCTCAAATAGACCGATTCATTCATCTTACGTTGTGGTGTTATTTTCGTGCGATGTGTTGGTCCCTTAGATAAGCTCGTCAACCGAGCTTTGCCGTTATATATGGCTGCACAGCGAGGAAACAATCTGAATCTGTGTAACGCGCTAGTCTGGCACGCTTTGTGTAAATTTGATAAATGGCAGTATCATTCGTAGTGGCCAGCCTCGGATATTCATATCCGAGTGCGCTCTACGCAGCCAAAATTTGGGATATTACAGGGTCCATACATGGTATCCCAAGAACCTCGCGGCCTATTATGTACAGAGCACATCATCCAAACGGTCTTCTAGCGCCAATTTTTTTTTATCTTCTTCAACTTCATAATCTTCATAACGTCCTTCCTCAGGCGAGCTTCTCATTTGTCGCGTTCGTATCTATCGGCTGCCCTTTGATCGAGTTCGGCAGGCTGTGGCTGTCCTCTCTCCTGACGCCCTCGGTAGTCGTGGTGGTGTCAGAGGAAACATACGAGTCGTCGCGCCAGAAGTCCTTCTTGCCCCGCGCGGCGCGCAGCATCCAGGGCGGCAGGGCGCCGCCGGGGATGCGCCAGGTCCAGGGGTCCTTCTCGGACTTGTTCGAGGGCACGATGCGGCCGCCCGAGGCGCGCTCGATGGCCCAGACGAGGGTGTTGATGATGATGTAGAGGATGATGCCGGCGATGAGGCCGTAGGCGATGCTGTAGGTGAAAGGCATGACGACGATGGTCACGAAGGCGGGCACCGCGTCGCCGATGTACCGCCAGTTGATCTCGACGGCGGCGGGCATCATCATCGAGCCGATGAGGATTAGCACGCTGCCCGTCGCCCACGGCGGGATCGAGGCGAAGATGGGGGCGAAGAAGACCGAGATGAAGAAGCAGATGCCCGTGGTCATCGCCGTCAGCCCCGTGCGTCCGCCGTCTGCGATGCCCGCGCCCGACTCGATGAAGGCTGTCACGGGGGAGGACCCGAAGAGCGAGCCGATCGATATGCTTAGTGCGTCGACCATGTATGCTGCTGTGCTGCCTTCGAAATCCTGCGTCTCGGGGTCTACGACATCGGCTAGATGAGCCATGGCGTACTGGAAACTCAGGGGTTAGCACATAGGTCAGGTCAAAAGCCATAGAGTGAAGCAAATTTGGTCCAAACTTAAAACGAAAGGGGTACCGGTCATAGACATACCAAAGTGCCTGTGGTGTCAAGAATATCGACGTAAAGGAAGGTAATCAGAGCCAGACCGAACTGGCCTCCAAGCTTGGAAATATCGAACGACTGAGCCGTGAGCGTCTTGGTGATCTGGTGGAAGTCGACGACCTTCTTGAAGTAATCGAAGTTGGCGTTGCCGACCTCGGTATAAGGAAAATACGTGAGAGACGTCGTCCGCGGCCACGAGATGATACTGACGAGCAGGATACCGGCGATGATGGCGCCTTTCACCCGGTACATCATGAGCATCACGGTGAAGAGACCGCCGGCAAAGATGCCAACCCACAACGCCGGGTTGCGCATCTTCGTGGCCTCGGTACACAAGCCGTCCTCGCCGAAGCCGGTCTCCGGACAACCAGCCAGAACGAGTGGCGTGGACGTGGCACCCTGCAGGATACCCAGACCTTCGCTGTAGGTGAATCCGATAATGGTCAGGAAGAGGCCGATACCCACGCTCGTGGCGAGCTTGATGGACCGCGGGATGGCACGCGCGAGCCACTGGCGCAGACCGAACAAGGCGAGCGCGAAGAAGATGAAGCCCTCGGCGAAGGTGGCCGTCAGGGCGATGGAGTAGGGCGTGTTTCCCGTGCCGTGGAAACCGACGACGTTATAAGCGAAGTAAGCGTTCAAACCCAGACCCGGAGCCAATGAGACCGGTCTTTTTCCCACCAGAACATAGGTCAGCATGCGCTTCCCGACGGCAACGTAACGCAACGTATATAGAAAGAGACAGGGGCGTGCCTACAGATTCGCGAACAGTCCCATGCAGAAGGACGAGATCGCTGCAATCGCCGCCGTAGCCGTGACAAGGTCGCGCTTGACCTCGGCCACGCAGAGAAGGTAGTCGGTATCCATGACACAAGTAGGATCAGCGTCGGTATGAGGGCAGACACACGGTCCTTTTTCCCACCTCATGTTAGCTAACCAGAACAGACAACAGAGGGTTCTGCTCTTCAAGACATTTGAATTGTCTTGAGCAACACAGAAAGAACAAACCTCCTGAGTCAGAAAGAATGCTCGCATTCACGGCGAGAATATACGCCATAGCGAAGAACGCGGCTATGCCGGCGCGGATCTCAGTGAAGAAGAGAGACCCTTTGCGCTGCTTCGGCTATATGACGGCGCAAGACAGGTTTCAGTCAGCAAGGTGAGACTAGACTTTGCGCTTTCTCGAAGAGTCGATCTCCCGCCCAAACTTACATGGCCACTACCATCCAACCTAAACCATCGTCCAACCGCGCTCCGCGCCACCTTCTCATTGATCGTGTTCATGAAAGTCATCTTGAATTTCAGCGTCGTCGAGTCGCCGCCGCAACGACTCAAAACCTGTCGCGTGCGTATGGGTTCGACAGACGCTCGATGGGCGAAAGCGAGTTGGAAGTCGTCGAAAGCGACTTATAAGCTGGCTAGGCTTATCCGAGGACTTTAAAAAAAAGTACCTAAAAAGATATCTAAAGGAATGGGGGGATAAGAAAAATAAGAATTAAAAAAACTAGATAGAAAATGCGGGCCGAAACTACGTCGTCACGCGAGTTCGTTCGGGACGCACACACACACGAGTCGGGAATACGCTTATAGTGTACTTCTCGGCGACGATCTACGTCTATGTGCGTGACGGGACAGGTCAGGTATGGTCAGATCACAATGCGCGATCCGAGCTGCGACGAATCCGGAGAGGGGGAAGAATGATATACATAAAGCGAACCCGACAAGGCGGGCACAATGTATCTAATATATTTATTTCCCCAGTTCGGCCTCAACCCAATCTTCATACATTCCTTCATCCATCCATCCATCCATGCTACAATTCATTAGAGTGACCAACTGATAAGAACCCCCGTTTTCGCCAAACAGCGGCGATGCTAAACAAGCTTTTGACAAGGGTTTACTCGGAGGGACTAGGGGACGAACGCATGCAAACCAATAACGGGCGATTCAGCCCGAGGATCCCTAGCAAAAGCCCTGGGAGCGCAAAGTACAGTACACTAGGAGCGAAAGGTCAGCGGCGAAGAAATGGAAAAAAAAAAACACGCGGTTTCAAGCCAGCAAATTAGATGAGATAATGGCCCAGTCCACCCACTACATCCGCCCTTATCAGGACCCATACGACCTATTACCGCTTTAGGGAGTTCTAGAATAGATCCCCTGGCTTAGTCTTATCATTCCCATCCAGAAGCGATCGCGACAGCTGAGATTAGGTGCTGTTTGTGCCGAGGTTATACCCAGTAATCTTGAAGCGCAGGGAGAGCAAGCTGGAAACTGGAAACTCCCTGGATTGATTCTTGCCTGGCGTTGATCGCAGTATGAACGACGCGAGGGAGCGAATTCTTCCCGATTTACATTGATGGAATCAACACCTACGCAGGGAGCCCTTCGACCACTCTTTTTCAATTCCCTAGTGTAAAGCAGCTAACCGACTTAACTCCCGTACCTACCTATCTACCTCTCTATCTATTGGCGGCATTGTTTATCTAGTGTAGTTTATATTTTTAGTCTGCTGTAGGTTGCCACTGGGCTTTAGTGTAGCGTAGCGCCGTGTAGCTCCGGCTCAGCTCTGTTTCGAGTGACAAGGGAGGGATGTCCGGTTCCGCGCGTGTCTTGGCGATCGCGTGGCATGCCATGTAACAGCAGTTCGTGGCTCCCGGTTCCCTGGGACAATATGTATGCAGTACGTAAAATCAACCAGATGGAAAGCCATTCTCCAAGTGGAGACGCGACGATGTGTAGTATTCGTAGATATCACTATATACTACTACTGTATATCCGTCGAGATGAGGATTGCGAATTCAGAGAGCGTAATTGGCGAAAACTTAGGTCAATGAATACTCGACATAACTAGGATCTATAGATGAGCTTAGTGTAGTCTGGTCTGGTCTAGGTATTCAAGTGTGCTTGTTTGCTTGCTATGTGGTGAGTAATGTGATTCAAATTATGTCAATTCTATAGTAAATTAACTTATGGTTTGATCAAAACAATACGTTGTCGTCCACCCGCTACTGACACGTTTCAAGCTGCTGTGTCTCGGTGTCACAAACACACTCTGTAAGCTTGTGGTATTTCCCGACGTGATACGCCCCCAGCAGACCATTTAAAAAGGGAACAATCACGCGCGGGTGAAATAAGAGGAGGAAAACAGTGGAAGTTTGTGTGACGTTGCGAGCGTGTCGGTTTGTTTGCCGTTGATGTTTTCTTGGCTTTACATCACTGAATAGGCCACACTTTGATTCAAGATGATACAGTAGGTCGATAGCATATTCTCCCTCGCGACTATATTTTTGGCATTGCTATGTGAGTAGCTGAAATAGTCAACGGGTTTGTGCGTTGTCTTGTCTTACTCTGCGACATTACTGCGGTTGAGGGTTAGGTTAGCCACCGAATGAATTCAGACTCCTCGCCCAATAACATCAGTTCCTTATTGTTACTAGTTCCTTGTCAAGAAACATCAGTGCTTCGGCGACGTTACGAGGCTCGCGATATCTCTTCGCGCAACTATACAGATTCTTTCGCCAAGATATCGCAAGACATTACAATATCCCATGTCGTTTCACTTCTAGCCAAGTATGTATTAAAGTATGTATTGTCAGGAATAGGGCGACTCTACCCAGCTGCGCGGTTATTTCATATTATTGGCCTCTATGTGTCGATGTCCAACAGCTATAGCCCTGGTTCGGGTACTCGCCGCATCTTATGTATGCTGGAGTGACGGAAGTCCCTATACTTGGGTATACGATATTCTTGAAGCCATTGAACGCAGCAGCACCTACAAGGCTAATAGGATCTCCGACTCACTTCTAACTTCATTCATCATGGGAGCGGCATGGTGCATCTAGTGTACATTCTCTTATCTTGGCGCAAGACTATTTCCGATCCCACCCTCCGTTGATCTGGGCTGCGATATAAGAAGAGGAAGGCGGGCGGGCCCGCCCTATCACCTCGAGGCTGAACTTCGCAGTCATCGAATATAGTAATGTTCGCTTGTCATGACCAACTAGAAACCTACGAGAAAACTGAATAAGGAGGAGTTTGATGTAATTAATACGCGGTTATTAATGGTTCTTTTACCCCTAGTCTTTTGATGCGGTCAATATCGCATAGTTTACGACTCTTGTTGCATGGCACTATAGAAATAGCTCTTGACTGTCATCAGGCAATGGATATATACCAATCTTACATTTCTACTATGGCAGTCGATCGTTCAAGTGGGAAGCAGAAAAAGAAGGCAATGTGGTAGACAGCTTCAACAGGTTGATCTGCTAGTATGGCACGTCAAATATTTATTACTTTCATCATCTCAAAAGTGCCCTTGGAAGGAACCTTCGAAGAGATATACCAAGTGATTCGTTGAACGAAGGAGTGTATACGCCAACTACTAAGTTCTCATGACTTACAATACCAGATTCGTTTCAAGAAGCAAGGGGTTACGGCGTGTAGAACACTTCCTCAAGCTCACGCCACCAGGCCGGGTCACCAGACTCGCTGTTCTTCGCGCCGGGAACAAGACTCTAAAGTTGTTGTATTATCAGCAGCCGCGTACGTATTGGCGTTGTTATGAAGCCAACACGAGAACGTCTCGAGTATAGGTTGAGGGGAAAATCGAGAATGAGAATGAATAGGGGGGTGAAAGTGAGAGTGAGAGCGAGAGCGAGTGTGAGAAGAAACCAGTGAAAATAAGGAAGATATGAGAAAGTGCCGACAATACCTCTTGAAATCCATCCGTCATCGCCCACCACTCCCGAACTTTGGGGTTCTCTCGCATGCGTTCCATATCGCCGGCGTAGTCGAATCCGACGTACTTGAACGAGGCAAACAGGATACCAGTCCCAGGATCGTGGAAGATGCTGTCTGTATCACTGGGTTTAGCATATGTGCATATAGTATACTCATTGATGATATGAAGGGGCATATTTCCAGTTAATTCCAACACGGCTGTATTATCATTTCCCGAGAATAGGAACATTTACGTGAATGGTGCTGAGGCGACTTGGCGTGTATTATAGCCCATCTCGCAATCTCCCGGGTAGCAATAGCCCCCCTTAGAGACAGTTCTCCCCGTTCTTCATGAGATCCCAGGAAACCCGAGGAGAATTTGACGAAACAAACAAACACACAAATAGAGCGAAACAAACAGTCGACCCCCACATATACCAAAACAAATTAAAAAAACACTTACAATCCCGAATATTGCAAACCTTAATCTGCCTCAGCACCTCAGGCCACACAGCAGCGTGGACCTCCTTGTACTTGTCCACGAACTCAGGCTTGAGCTTCACGATCTGCGCGATGCGCTTCCCGGCGACGGGCTGCCGGAGCGACTCCTGTCTCGGCCGCGACCCCGAGATCTGCTGCTCCGGCTGTTGTTGTTGCTGTTGCTGTTGCTGATCCGGACCGCTTGTGCTTGTGCTTGTCGATGGTGGTGGGGGTGGGGAATTACTTGGTTTCCACATCTTTTGTTAATGCTGCCGATGTACTCAATGTTGATCGATTTGTCGATCTAGAGTATAGTTAGTTGGAGGAGAGAATTGAGTGCAATGATGTCTTACTGGCCGGGCCTGGTAATACTTACTTCCTTGACCTGTGAGTTGGCCTCAGGTCTTTTTGACTCAGTCTTATACCGCCCGTCCAATTCACCTCGACAATTATCGCGAGATGCCCCAAGCTTCAGCGAAAGCGGAGTAATTATCGCAGTAGCACCAAATCAATCCTCGTTTCCCCTTTCCTAAAAAAGCAGAAAGGAAACAAAACCAAGTGAGTAGATAGCAAAGTTGCAGAATACCGTCCCTTGTAAATATATACCAGACAAAGATAATAAATATCTCAAACTCACCACGATCTTACGGTGAGTGAGTGAGTGAGTGAGCGGGAGGTCCGGGCCTCGATATCACTCTACATACATACATACATACGCATTCATTAGGATCTCCTCACGCATGCTGCCCGCCAACCCACCCACCCGCATCCATCCATCCTATATGGTACTTTTTACCCGCGATGTGGTGCGGGGTCGCCGCGTTGCATTGCATGCTAGACTTACCTACATGTAGGTAGGCTGGGCTGGGCCGGCAAGGCAGGTTTTCTCCATCTTTTCGGTGTTAAATCACATGCCTTTCCGAGCGAGGGGCCATCTCTCTCTGTCTGTCTCTTTTTGAGCGAGTGTATTCATATGTTTATGTATATACAACTTCAAGGGTCTACTTGGTTGAATGAGCTTCTTTAAGCCCTGTTAATATGTTGACAAAGTTGACAATTTGTTGATATATGGACAGACGAGTATTTGTGGACTCTATCTAGCTAGTATAGAATGAGGACTCAAATAGAGGCGGGACATCTCGCAAGTAATATGTATTAGGCGATTAGTTATCATTCTTCCTTGTAAACCGAATAGCGGAGTAGGTACCGCATACTATGCATAGGTTCGTCGTTATTTTATCATGGTACTGGTAGTTGCCATACGTAGCTAGAGGCACGTAGTGCATCCAATCCAAAGATTCGCTATTAATGTTCCCATCTGACATTTATATTTTGGCCGCGAAGCCAACTTGGCAGAAACCGCAATGGATTTGCCATGTAGCCACGGCCTACCAGCTTCTAGGAGGTATGATACTGAAGGTAAACGTCTGCTGGTCGACTTTTCAAGTTTTATTGGTCCTTATACCTGCTTCTCGTGGTCCGTGTAATGCACAAACTCTTTTCCGAGCGATCTATCCCACCGCGGCTCGTCTTATAATTAGCAAAACAGAGGCGGTAGCAATGAACATCTCGTTGGGAAATGTACCGCCGTGATGTCCTGGACTCCACCTGCTGTACTCCCAGTCCCACGGGTACTGGCAGACCGTTCCCACGATGTTGTCACCCCATATATATAGTCGTACATTAGAAACCATCGTCCAAAAGCGACAGAGATATACCATTGGCTGCAGAGCCCCCCTGTATCAACGCCTGATAGAATGGTTGTAGTTGATTCTAACTACATGAGCGCCATGAATTAGTACAATGCCAACTCGCGCTGGTCAGCTTGCGAAGTTCCAAAATATATGCCAGCATTTTCAAGCATAGAGTGCTTCAACCAGATAAATGAAGCCAAACACCAGGAAAGCCACAGCGCCACCCACAGTGACTGAACAGTCAGGTTAGTAAACCATGAATAGAGTACGGTGGATGTTTATGAAGATGTTACTCACCGACTTTGAGGCTAACCTTGCCAGCGATAGCCCTGCCGCCGATAACTGCCACACCGGTGCAGCATGCGTGACCCAGCATCGCACCTAAAGTTACCCACCAGTAGTCCTGGCCCGCAGCCATGGCTATGGTAGCAATCTGGCTCCGGTCTCCCCATTCACCGAGGAAGGTCATGACGAAAGTTTGCACCCAGGCAGGGCTCAGGAGGAGGGAGAGGAGGTTCGAGAGACCTACCGTCACCTCACTTACGAATCCCCCTCGGGGCGAAGGACTTCGGGCAGGCGACATCGAAGGGCTGCGAGGCGGTGTCGGGAATCGAGACTGGGGCCGTGGCTTGCGATCATGAGCGAGACCCATTTCCAAGGCATATGGAGAGACAGACGATCGTCTGCCTTTCTTTGATGCCTGGTGCTCTTTTTCCTCCAGCTCCATCTCGACCTCTTCCATTTCGGCTGTGACACCCTCGTTCGGATCCATGGCCAGGCCTTCGCGGAGCAACTTGGCACCAAAGACAAAAAAGAGCCCGGCGGCTAGAAAGGACGTCAGGCGTTTGGGGATTAGGGCAGGAAGAGTGTGCCCCAACACAGCTGATAGCACTGTCATAACTAGTAAAGCACCGAAAGCGGCTGTGAAAACGACCATGCGATCGTGTTTCATAGCCATCAAGGCCGCAACCAAGAACGTCTTGTCCCCAACCTCGGAGAACAATATCATAGTAAGCGAGAGAATAAAAGAATGGAAAGGCTGGATGATGCCCTCATTAGCCTCGCCTTCGTCAACTGCGAGTTTCGTGCTCGATTTAGAGGGCTTGCTGAGATCCAGATGGTCCTTATTTGCCGAATCAGGAAGCGGGTTCGGGTGGTCGTATACCTTTCCAGGTAAATCGGCGGGTTTCTATATAAGTTAGTACATCAGACTGGTGCAAGTATCCCGAGAAGAGTCGCGTACCTCGAGGCCAGCAATATCGTCCGTGGTCTTTTCCGATTTACTCTTGTCTGATTTACTCTTGTCCTTCTCGGTCTTGGTTTCCTTGTCGCTCAGCATCTTTTCTTGCTCGCTGTGCGGCATGGGAGGTTTCTCCTTGGGTGTCTCAGGAACCATTTCTGCCTTTTCGCCCGTCTTGCCTTCTTTGGCTTTCCTTGCCTTGGCCTTCTCGCTCACGCCGCCTTCCGTGCCAGTGGTGCCTCTCTTGGGTGGCTTCCGATGCGGGTCATCCATAACGCCATCGTTCGATTCCGGTATCTTCTTTCCGTCGACGATGGTCGGGTCTGCAGGGCGATTCTTCAGGGATGGGATATCTCTCGAGTCGGAAGCCGAGTCCTCGTCTGCGTCGGTGTCGCCTCCTTTCCGGCGTCCCTTGTCCGAGAGAGAGACGAAGGGACCTTCATGGGGCATGCCATCCTTGCCATCTACAGGGGCGTTCTTTGTACCGACATCGACCCGCGCTTTCGCATTGCTGGCGACAGTCGAATCTAGTGGGACCGAGTCGTCGAGGGCTGAATCGACGTGTATGACACGGTTGCTCTTGGAGGATTTTGTGTCGGCGGTCGGAGAAGAGAGGGCGAGGGACGGCAAGCCGAGAAGCAGGAGAGGCGCGTGTCTCTGACGGAACCTCATGATGGTTGGATGACGATACCGGTGAAGTGCCGCGCGTTGGGTTACAAAGCAGCAGGGGGAAGGTGAATTGGCTAAAATTACAGAGGTAGTATTGTGGAAAAAGACGCTGCTGATTAGGCTTGAAAGAAGAAAGGATACGTGCGTGAAGTATAGTGCGGAGTATGTAATGAACGTGGCTCAGGAGGTAGACAGAGGTTGAAATAAATATCGTAAAAAGTGAGAAGGAAAAGGCTGTTGATAGTTAGCCAATCCCGATGACTATAAGAATAATATTAAGCTAGATTAGACACGAGCAATAATGACTATTAAAAGTACCTACCTTCTGCCAAGTGGTTCATTAATTGGACATGGTCACTTAGGTTAGGTGCGCATTCAGGGGGCCGTGCAGGGCGCATACGTAAGTAAGAGCCTGAGGTAAGCACCTAAGTATACTTAGGTATGTAGTGATGATGTAAAGGCCTTTAATGTGACAACAGCACGTATGCAGGCTACCTAACTCTAGGTTGTCAGCCTACCTAACCAATATTGATTGATGTGTTACTACTACTATCACTTAAAATGTAGGCAGACAAAGCGTCTATATCTAGAAACTTGTTTTTATCCCATTCGGATTTTTAGGAGAGGAACATGGTTATGTTGTATCGAGCCTGCTGCAAGTAACTGTTGCATGAAACAATATAATTGGGCGACCATTATTTTAGAGCACTATTCCTACTGTAGGTAGGCTGCACTCTGTCGAGGTATGTAGCAGTACCCGCAGCATGTGCTGTGTAGACCAGGCTCCCAAGCACATCAACTGGCAAATGGGTATTTTTTTACTTAAATAATCTTGGCGTCAATCGCACCTGATCGATGGAACAGTATTTTTTTTCGAACTAAACTGGTTTTCTAAGTGAGCTCCGTTTGGTAATTAAGAAGGAACTTTGTATCTCTCATCGATTTCCATCAGCCACCTCCACAAATCTGGGTCAAGCCACACAGATCTACCCTTAGCCTGAGTAAGTTAGTGTCTATTGATATACGAGTGGGTCCCATACAAGTTTAATGTTTACTTCCCGTTACGCTCAGAGAGAGTCCAGGTAACCTAGGTAGTCCCTTGCAGCCCTACCTACCACTATATCTACTTGCTGTACCTAAGAGGTCACCTACCTACCTCTGCGACATAAACATTACTTGTCGATTGATTGTGTGACTTCAAGTTAGCTCCATCCGCATGTATGTATGCACCACATCTGCTGATTCGAACATGATACAATGAATACTCGGCGAACTCGCGCAACTACTCGCCGCGAAGAAACACCCGAGTCTACTCGGCAGGGTTCTGTTACTACTCGGCAGACCAGGAGCGGCTCTAAACGCGCTGAGCTATCAGATGCGTCACCCCAATCCAAGTCAATCCACTACCCGCAGCGCGGCACCCGTCGTCGTCGCCGCCGGAGTCTAGAGAGCGTCGCGACAAATGACTTTCCTAAGAGCTCGGCCGAGCACGCTAGTCCGGAACACCGTATGTCTGATCTCACTGTGAACAGTTACAACTTACATACCTTACTCACCTTCCGTTTAGCCACGATGGAGGCCCCCGAGACTATGAGTCCTGAGGGCGGTGATGCTTCGGACACGGAGAGCCAAGATGACTCGTATGAAGACAGAGTTGCGAGATTGCAAGACATCCTCGACTTTGATTTACCTAAGCTCTCCCGCTGGTGTGAGAAGGTATATGAGGTTCTGTGCTCTCTGACGTATCCCGAGCCTGCAATGGAAGAGCGTAAGCGTCTTAATACGGCGAGGAAATCTTTCGAAATGGCACGCCGCCCGTTTGCCACAGGTGGTGCGGTCTACATCGATTTGGGGACGTCTGATCTGCCTTATCAAGATGACCCAAATGCGCACGCCGCAATCCAGAGGTTCACGCATGAAGCAAACTCGGTGTCTCTCCTGCTCTCAATAACTGATTTGAAGCGCTCTAAGAAGGATGCATCGTCTTTTCTTAAGGAGCTGGACGATGGACATCCTCTCATCCCAGATTCAGATCCCTCAAAACAGTCAGAATACTACAGCCTGGCGTTTCGTGTCAGATGTCGCCGGCTAATGGAACTGCTCAAAATAACGAAGGATGAGCCACTCATTGTAGCAAATGCAGTCTTTTGTGAACCACCTGCCAGCGCAGTGGAAGGAGCTGCGCAACAGCTGCGCGAAGGACCGTTCAAAATGCTCGGTGGCGAGGGGCAGGGCGGGGAATTCACGCTTTCTGCAGAGCTTAAGGCGCAAATGAATGAGCTCATCGATAAGCTCTCATTACCAGAAAGAGCCGGAATAGTACGGTCTCTCGATGAAATGTTTCCACAGGACGAGCTACTTGAAGACCTGCGGAAATGGGCTGTGAATACATATTTACAGGTGACCAAGAAGGGGGATGAGAGTGATCTTCCACCAGTTGACCAAAACGAGGGAGACAACATTAATGTCGCTGGACGGGAGGAGTCCGAAGGCCTATTTCTCAGCGATGATAATGAGCCAAATGGTGGTTCAAATTCAGAATCGAGCAGCGAACCCGAGGAATATCACCAGCTGAAGACGCACACCAAGGAGTAAGGACTGGCCCTGTTACATCGCTTCTTCCTTGTCAAGAATCTCACTAACAATCCCATAGGCCTAGTTTTATCCAAGATCCATCTACGCTAGCTGCTGTGAGACGGAGTGAAAGAGGCGATTCGAAACGCTCAAGAATAGAACCACCGACGGACCAAAGGGCCGGAAAAGGAAAGCCGACAGAGTCACAAATCACCGACGCCATTCGTCGGCTAGACGCAGCTGAGATTTTGGGCGATTTGGGCGATGACGTTAATGATGACATCGTTCCTCCGGCTGCGGGATCTTCAGAGACTCGTTCTCGTTCTGCCTCTCAGGAACTTGGAGCGACGGGCAAGCGCGCACATGCCCAGGAAGATGAGGACTATGTGCCTGACGACGACGACGACGACGACGATTTCGAAGTCAACAGGCAGGTGATTAACGAATCCAGGAGGAACCAATACGAGGGCCCCAACGTTTCACGGCCGGTTCCAAAACGATCTCGACTCTCAGTCGACCTTGGCAGGCGTGGAGGCAGGCCACAGTCTCTAGACCCCACACCGGCGGCTACTAACCTTACGGGTGATGACCTTGCAACGTTAAGCCAGGTAGCACGCGCCAACAAACTCGCAAACAAAGGCAGGGGCCACCAAGTTCGTGAAAGATGGAGTGACGCTGATACGGATCGTCTGCTTGACCTCATCGCCGATCCGAAGTTCAACTGCTCCTGGTCGATAATGGAGAAGAAAGGGGGCTTCCAAACATACCGAAACCAGCAAGCTATTCGTGACAAGGCACGCAATCTGAAGAAAGGGTACCTCTGCGCGGACGCAATCCTGCCGAGTGGATTCGACTTAGTCTATCTCAGCAAGAAAGAGAAAGCCGAAGTCATTGCTTCAGGACGCAATCCTGACAGGATGGAGGATGACATCGACGAACGCGGCCGAGTCATTCATAACCTGCTGAAGGACAGATGAAGCTGCTACTCGCGGGTATCAGGCGTAAAGGAACCTAGGGGATGAGGCGACGAATTTGGCGTTTCGGCGATTGTTGTATATACCCCAGGTCGATGGGTGATTCAGCATCAAAAAGGGGCAGGGCTAGTTCCGGTTGACGATATCCAATGCACCAAGTTTTGGTTCTAAGCAAGTCTGATATGAGAAGTGAACAATTCGTTTCGCGCCTAACCTAATAACTATTTGAGCGTGCTATACTATAATCAATTCAGAGAGGCCGTGACATTACAACTAGGTAATATATGTCTTATCATGGAGCATGAATTTAAATATACTAACTTGAAGGTGTTTTCAGCGAAGGAATAGGAGCATCAAGTCACTTCTGATTTCAATCAATTATTGTTTATTTGCACTTGCCTAAAGTATTGGAAATACAGAGTCGGTGGTGGGAGAGTGGGATGGGCAGGTGCGGTCCGGAGCTATAGGGCTGGAGAAGGGACCCTGCCGGGCTCCACTTTATATTTTCCAACTTATCGGAAGGGCTGCAGAGAGCTTCAACTTTAACGATCGCGGGATTCCCTCATCCACCCAGCCACCGTCGCATACGGGAAGTCGGTGTCTCGCACACGAATCAATCGATCAATCGTATAGTAACGAATGACCGGAAAGACGGGCCATCACATTCAGAGTGAGGGAGATATGAGCCTCCACCCAAATACATATTCGAAATCGCCCGCCTTTCCCGCTCACGACCGTTTATAGTGTCGTAACGTCATGGCCGAGCTCGCACGAATAGCACGACTACGACCATGGCTGTTCGCGCCCCGGACGTCCGCGATACCGTCGCCGCCGTATCTCGGCCTCGGATATAGCCATAGCCGTCGCAGCATCAGCGCGACAGCAGCCTGCCGTGGCAGCGCCGCCCACAGCTACGGACAGCAAAAGAGCCGAGGGACGCAGGTTAGGCGTCAGCCTCGGGAACAGGGCCAGCAGAAAGCGGCCGAAGTGATGTCCTCGTTCTTACTTCCCTGTGAGTAGAGCTGCCGTTTCTGTTATTGCGTCTCCTATCACTGCAGCTGCCCACGACTTCGATTGGGGATATCGTGCAGAGTAATCTTGTCTCTCTGTCCAATTCGTCCCCAGCTCTTCTCCCTCTCCCTCACTCTCTCCCACGACTCAGGAAAGAAGAAGAGAAAAGACGGGACAATGATTAACTAACCTCGCCCTCCTTTCTCTCCGCAATAGACACCATCGTGCCCCCGCCAATATGGCGCTTCCCCGCCAACCCGATAACCTTCGCCAAAATGATCTACCTCCTCGCCCGGAACCGCGCCGTCTCCCTCGCCGCGCGGCTAGGCGTCTACTTCGTCTCGATGGAGAAGCCCTCGGGCAAAGGCTACCAATGGCCTTCCTTCCGCCCGCGCAAGCGCGCCGCCATACCCACGGCCAAAGCCCTGCACGTGCAGATGTCCGAGGCCGTCGCGTCCGGCGACAAGGAGACGCTGCGCCGCATCTGCATGCCGGAGCTCTTCCAGACGCTCGCGGGCGCCATCGACGCGCGGCCGAGTAATGTCCGCCACGAGTGGGAGCTCGTGCGCTACGTGAATAAGTGGTATTACCCGCGCTTGTCCGACTTCCGCGTCACGTACCAGAATGGTCGTAACGCGAAGCTCGTCAAGCAGGCCGTGGTTAGCATCGCGAGCGTGCAGCGCCTGACGCGGTATGATGACGGTCAGGGGAGCCCCCCCGCCGCGCGCGAGCGCCACATGGTTGAGCACATCGTCTTGCAGGCCGAGGTCCACGATAAGACCTTCGTCACTGAGCCCTGGAGGGTCTGGGGCACGCTGCCTGAGATGTCGTACGAGACGATAGTCGAGGATCAGGCCCTGTTACGGGAGGCTATAGAGGGTGCTGGTCAGCGGAGGTAGTGTGGTAGTTTGGTAGAAGGGCGGACAGGCAGGCAGGCAATGGATAGATAATGGATGATCGCGAAGTGATCATCGCTTTATTTGAGCAATCTGATCTGCGGACGGATTTATCTATCTGTAGACGCACGTATGTGGTCATTTGATACAGAAAGGGGTTGCGTGTAGAGAATCGGACTGTTTGTATCATATATGACATATACCTGTACATCAAGCATGACTCAACGCCTCTACTATGATATGATCAATTGTCGCAAGGGGAAATAAAAATATCAACTTGTATATATAAGCTGTACTTACAATGCCGAATTCGAGATGATAAAGTATTATGTTTGCCGACCTCTTCGGTGTGTTATACTGAAGGATTCATGTATAAAGAGCGGGGGACAGGAGAGAGGGAGCTGGGAACTATGTTGGCACACCCGTACATCGCATTGCTAAGGCTGAAAGATATCTTCGAGTTATTAGGATACTCAGACGACACCCAAGAACATGGCCGATGGAGTTCCGTGGTATAACTCAACAGCAAACCATGATCTTACCATACATTAATAAACTGCCTCGATGCAGGCACAGTCAACAGCTTGAGCACGAGCTCCTTACAGAAATACTAGGAATCCATAATTAAGAAAACCCTCGACTCGAGCGTTCGGAAGCATCATCTATCCAATACTGTATCTGCTCAATATCGACTCCCTGAGTCTTCATCCTCTGTTCGATCTACATTTCCAAAGCATCTACTGTATCTATCCCCTCATCATCTCTTAGCAGTCAAATAATGCAAGACTCTAAGCGGTCGATCACCAAGTGGTGCATCACTAGTCTATGAAATAGCAGACGCTAGCCAGCTCGAGCCGTCTTTAGAAGAACTTGCCTCCGGACTTGGTAGACACAGTTTCAGCGTCGACCGGGTTGATGGCATCATGCTCCTCCGAGAAAACCCCGGCGGGAAGAGGACGGTCAAAGGCATCGAATCTGGTGCCACGGATCCTAGATTGCGCGTACTGGAAACTCAGTCGTCCGGCGAGCGCAATAAAGCCAAAAATCACACCGCCGACTGGCGCTGCCACGAAGGCGCCAAATGCGCCCCAGTCGCCGGTGTACAAGCCCTGCTCCAAAAGGATGAGTTCTCCACCCTTTTGGGCACTATCGTAGTAGATAGTTCCAAAGATGAAGACGGTGAGGATACCACCGAGTCCGCCCACGACGACCTCGAAGCCACGCCACCAATAGAAATAGTCTGATAGCCCGAATACCAGCACAGGAATCGTAGCAGCGGATAGCAGATCCGTGATTAGGTAGATCTGCAAGATACCTGGGGCCTTGAGGGCGAGCACGACGACGGGGAAGAGTATGAGGACGACGGCGCCACGCACAAACCAGATATTGAGCCGGTTACGGAAAAGATCGTTAGACGCTGTGGAAACGATAGCGGATTGCAGACTGTCGAAGGCAGCCGTACTGAGAGCCACCGCCATGACGAGGACGATGCCTACGACCCAGTTGGGTAGCTGTTCGAGCAGCAGGAAGAAGGCGACGGAGCCGTCCTCATCTGGCGGATCACCCGGCCAGGCACCAGACCATGCCGCAATCAAACCCGTTACACCGACTAGAGTCAGAACGATGGTGATGAAGACCGTGGCGATCGAGATGCCGATCCACAGGTCCTTGTCCGTCTTAGAAGCAAAAGCACGCAACCAAAAGTTGGCGAGGAAGAAATAATTGGTCAGGATGGCTATTGGGAGGATGTATATGAGTTGCCAGCCGACTAGGCTCGGCTCCAGCAACCCAGAACTCTCAATGAGCTCCGGCTTGATCTCTGTCTTGACACCGATGGTAATGGTGGCAATGATGATCAAGCCAACGATCATGGTACCCTGAATATTGTCGGTAATAAAGGATATTTTGAAACCTCCTAGTGCTGCAGAACATGTGTTAGCTGAGATGTCATATCGATGTGTTTCATTAACGTACACGTGTAAATGGTGGTAACAACAGCCTCCACGATAACCACAGGCAACCCATCCAGCCCGGTTAGCGCTGTCACTACCTGGCCAATGGCAGACAGTTCTGAGACCATATACAAGAAAAGCGTCAGGAGCGTCAAAGCACTCAGGTAGAGTGCCGTGACAAGCCCATACCGCTGACGAGTCCACTCAGTGAGGACGAACCCTTCCGGGCATTTTCGGCGGATGATAGGCGTGAGGAAGGCGAAAATAAGGATCGGTGCGGCCGAAGAGATGGCGTACACAATGACACCTTGGAGACCGGCAAGAGTAGCTAGCTGGGGATATGAGAACAGAATGCCAGATCCCATGGCTGAGAGGTTAAGGATTGAAGGTCAGCAAGAACACACGTTAGGGGGGTCAGGGAGAGGGGGAGACCGAAGCGGCAGCACATTTCCCACGCAAGCATTAACTTGATCGAGTAATTACGGTACAATCTCAGCTTCATATCCGCAGTGCCCTCCTGAATCTCCTCCCATGGCCACCGGTGAACCGGGTCGGATGGTTGGATCCAGAGGGGCCTGTTTCAATTCGGCGCCCGTAGTGAGCCGCAGTCTATCTGCCCGTGAAGCAGCAACAGCCCCAAAGAACGGAGCATGCTTGCTTTAGGGACAGACGACCGTTTGAACTTGGGTATAAACCTACAGTCTTGCGTGTGCAACCTGTTACTCCAATCTCATACTACCGGTTGGTTGGCGGGCTGATATCATACCCATTTGTGTCGTCTAGTGTGCCGACCGCTGGTCATTTGTGTGCCGCCGCTCTGGGCCGATTTCTTGGAAAACGCAAAAAAGCATTTGCTGAAGCGGCACAATAGCTCTTCACTCACCAGCGGCGATGAAATTGAGTGCCAGAGGCAACGCTGTTCTATAGTTAGCACGTGTGTCGAGACAAGGGGTGGCGATTAGGAACACAATGCGCTCCATAAGTAGACTCTGACCCTTCTGCGATCTGTTTCCAGCAAGAAAGTCTGTCTTGGACTGGTTTCTAATCCTCAAGGCGAGGCCTATCCCAATGATTCTAGAGAAGCATCCAAGACGTGGTTAGACTAGCCCACTAGGTAAATAGAGATGGAGTAAAACAGGTAGCATAGCTTCAAATTCAAAGACTCATAGGCTGATTCTGTGCTACTGCTTCGCCTATTCTCCGAACGTACAGAAATGCGCCATATGTTACGTATATAATGGCGTTCGATGCTGCAAACGATGGTTGGCCCATGATGACCGAAGCGCTCTCATCAATCTAAGTGACCAAGATACAATTCAGGAACGAATGTTTTGAGGGACAAATGACTGAATGAACGATGGCAGGCCACTTGAGATATGAAAGCAAGAACAAAATTTTCCACCTCCGAGATTGCGAGTTCATGAAGCAGTGCTAGCGACGACGACTGGTCTCAGATACGCTAATTACTGGCGTGGGGGACCATCGTGATCTAAGAGACTGAAGAGGGTTAGCGCGGAGACTCACGATTTCCTGCTCGAGTTAGTGCACTGTACATCATCACCGTGTGCGCTTTTGTACACGGTACATCATCCGCAGTTGATCGATTCGACTGTCAGGTTGGTGTATGGTAATGCTTCAAGGACTCCTTACTCAACAAGTGTCCATACAATCTAATACCTTTATAGAATTTTGCAAGGGTTTCGCGACAAGTCTCAAGTTGATGGGATCTTATAGTATATATATGCCGCCACGCAGATATTCCTAGATTTGAGTTCCGGCACGAGCACACCTCCACACGAAGGAAAACAAATGCACCACAAGCATCAATCACTATTATCAACGGTAACTCGGGTTCGGGGTTAAGCACGACATTTTTATTTTGTTTTACCTGCAAAAGCTATGAACTGAAGCCTGGACGATCGGGGTACAACAACGGCGAAGGAATATGCTTAACCAGCAGTCACGCCAGATCCACCGCAGCTATCCTATGCGTTTGCCCTCGGACCGCCCAAAGTCAATATGAACCATCCATTTCGGACTAACATCAAAGACACATCGGCCTGTCTGGTCAAGTAGTATACACGATTGATCAGCTCAACGAAATGTCACATCACACTGATTTTAGGTTAGAAATACTCTGCATCCACACTGTTTTGTAAGCAGAGAGAAGGCAAGGGCAGCAAAGTCGACAGCAACGTCGTACTAAACCAGGTGCGTCGCCGCAAGGGGCTGTTAAGAGTTGACTACTCCTTTTCGCCATTGGTCTCTCCGGCATCTTCTTCAGCTTGCTCGCCGCTCTCCAAGTTGTTGTGCTGCTGCACAGCCAGGTCAGCACTTCGGGTAGGCGTCTGGCCTGCACTAATTGCACTGACAGCTCGTACTGACGCTCCCATCGGGGTGTGCTGGTGATGGCCATATCCAGCATAGTACTGGTAGCCACTGTTCTGATCTTGAAGATATGGTGTAGGCCAGAATGGGTTGGGAGACTGGCTTTGGTAATAGGCTCCTCCACTACCTCCGTGATAAGGAGTATGAGTTGCTCCTGCGATCTGAGGCGTGGCAGGCTGATAGGCACCGTGAACATATTGGGTACGGTGATGGTCGCTAGGCGAAAGGGCATAGTTCGGGCTCATATACTGACTCTGCTGGTATGCGTGGGTCGGACTGACATACTGAGCTTGACCATATCCTTGGGGGCTTGCAAAGGTACTGACTGGGTAGCCCTGGCTGGGACTAGTGTATGCGCGGCCTTGCTGGTAAGCTATTGGCGTTGCAAAAGTCCGTCGTTGAGAGTAGACAGCGGGTTGGTAATCGGCATTTGGAGTCATGGACTGAGATGCTGCCTGTTTGACATGAGTACTGCTTCCTGAGGCAATCGCGTCGGGTCCGACTACAGTGGGACGAGCAGGTGTGGCGGGAACAGCCTCCGTGCTTCCACCGGTTTCATCGGAGATGGCAGACTCGCCCCTGTTGGCAGAAAAACGCTCGGCGCCGCGGAATTGACCGCTCTGGTCTGCACATTTCTTCTTTTCCACTCGAATACGATTATTGACTAGGATTGTTCCTCGCTAAGTTAAGTGTTAGCATCTTCGAGCGCTTTAGTAAACAGGAACCTGGACTTACTAGGAGATCAACCGCCATAAGCGCCTCATCAGGACGAGAATATTCGACAAATGCGAATACTGTAGGGCGTCCGCCTTCTATTTGCACTCCGAGTTAGTCAGTAGTTTCGAGAAATCCCAGCTTCTACTCACCATTGCGAGGTTCTTTGCGGATGACCTGAATCCTGTCGACTGCGCCTGCTTTGGAAGCCGCATGGCCAAGGACTTCTTCAATATTCTCGACATTGCTGGGTAAGTTTCCAACATAGATTGATCGGCGATCGACTTCATATCGTGCGAGATAGTTTGAAAAGTGATTGCCTTGGGAAGGGTTCGCCTTCTTGAGATCGTATGCAACAACACCGTACTCGTCGTGGTATCGGTAGGCCTGCACCGTGTCAGCTTCAGATTAGGTATGAGACATGTAAAAGGCAAACATACCGAAATAATGTCACGGCCTGGGTCAAAATTCATATATTCAACAAATACTGCGCCAGGAAGTTTCATAGCATTGACAGCTTCTTCGTGAAGCGGCTCTAGCTTCGAAATCTCTCCAAACTGCAAAAGATGACTGCGAGCTTCGGCAACGTTCACCTGATGATTTTCGCGATTAAACATCACAAAGCAACCTGATACGAAGTCAGAACCCTCTGCCGAGGACCTCAGGAGATAGAACATTCAATCTTACGGTTCGCTTTCACCATCTCAGTTCGGCAGGGTCGTCCTTCAACAAGCAATCCCTTGCCCTCCGCCTGCGCTTTTTGGGCATGCTTAGAATCCTGATTATATAGTTAGTCTAGATCAAAAGAACATGCAGGAGTACAGACCGTATATTGGCAGAATGCAAAAGGCATGTTTTTGGAGTCACGGCGAATCTTGACAAATACCGGGCCAAATGCGGAGAAGGCCTTTGTGACAGCAACTTCTAACACTGTGTCGGACTTCGACTCGGGCAAGCTATTCATTCATAATTAGTAAAAGCTGATCGCATGCGAATGTACGTATACCCACTTGGCAACAAAAATACAAGCTTCAGCGGGGTAGTAAGTCTGCGCATCGACACCTTGAACGAGGTGTCGTCGCTCCGCGGGAGACGGTTGGGTGTGAACCGGGACGACGGGTTGAGATTCGGCGGCCACTCGCTGATTGATTTTGGGAGCCGGTCCAGTAGATTGATGCTGGTTCGTCGACTCGCCGGTATCGAAGACTTCCTCGTCGCCGTGAGGCGGTTTTCCGATCTGGAAATTTGGCTGTCGAGTTTCGTCGCTGATGTTCTCGACAGAGTCATTGGAACTAGTAGCTGGATGAGCCAGCTTAAACATGCGCGAAGGGCCCATTTCGCTGCTGTTGTCGAGTTAGCTCGCTAATGTGACAGAGAAGATACGTGTCACAACATACATGGACCGATGATGGGTATTATCGTTGACAGACAAATCGCTCAATCCTGCGTTGAGGGGAGCACTACCTCCTATTCATATTATCAGCAAGTACGATGAGCCCGAGAGTATAACACTCACCACCAGATGACTCCGATGACAACGAGGCTGAACGAGCACGGCGACCAGAGTTGCCATAGGCGGCCTGGCCACCCTTGGGACCAAGGCTTGCCATCGCGAGAACTAAACCTGAAAGCCTAATAAGCACAGTCAATATCGCCTCTGATAGATCCAAGAGCGTAGGTTGGGAGGGACAATGTAATGAATAGGAGAGTGTGGCGTAGGTGAAGGGCGTTTGGGATCGATAAAGGCATCTAGGATACAGGATGTGCCAAGTGCAGGGTTGGTGATTCTGTCAGGCCACCCTCGTGATGATGACAATGAGGTAAATGAACAGAAAAAGGGTCTCACTTACTCAATCTGTTATTGCAACTTCTGCGAGGTATGTGTGCGTGGTCTACTAGAAATGGTCAGACTTTTTGGTGAACGCTGGTGGAAGGGAGTGTAGTTGGGGAAAAGGGTAGAGAGGCGCGAAGGATGGAGACTGAGCAGCCTAGAAGTGAAAGTTGCTCAGTTCTACTGACGCTAAATTGTCAGGAGGTGTTTGTGCATGGGTAATGAGGCACCGTGAACCAAAACGAATTATGAATTGAGGGTGCCTCAGAGCGAGAACTGAGAATTTTCTGGTGAGAGGAAGTAGACGATCGCCATGCGACTAGGTTACAGTTCAAGTACGAGGATGTAGGAAATTTAGTCGGAGAAGTGGTACATAGACTCGCAGGTCTCAAGAGAGCTGAGCTCTAGTGTTTTTTTAGTGGATTTTGAGGGCAATGAAAGTGGAAAAGATATCGGGCGGATGATGGCGATGGTGGATGCCAGCCAACAGAGTATCAGAAGGAAAAGAGAGGAGAAAGAAAGAAAGATAGATAAACTTGACGGAGATGACATGGAGGCAACACTTGGGAGCGGGTGTCATGATACCTAAGGGGAGAGAAAGCGGCGGCAAAGAGAACAGGAAGTAAACCAACAACAGCTTTGCAGCGCAGAGATGCTGATCGACAGAGGAAAGGGACGTCGAGTAGCCATTTCAGCCAGGAGATACAACTTACCAAGATATGATGATGTGGTGCGCCTAAACAACGAGAGACACTAACAGCCGGCTGTCAATGTCGCGTCCAACAGAGCGGATGGGAAGAGGATGGATGGAGGAAGATGGAGAAGGGAGCCCTATAGTGACGACGGTGATAGCGAGTGCTGTATATCTAACAATGCTGAATTCGACGATCCGTTCAGGTTTCGGGCCTTGTGCCGACCCCAGGTGTAGTCGCGAGCGTCGCAAACGGGGCTGAGGACTCTCGACGGCGCCGACTGGCCACGGATGCGCTCGAATTCGGCGGGGACGCGATCAAAAAGAAGGAAAGAAAGAAGGGCTCACCGAGAATGGCGGTGTTACTATGCTGTCATGAACTGCAACGCAAGTGCAAGCGCAAAGGCAGAACACGGCTTGTTGACGAAAAGCAGGTCAGTGGGTAGAAAATGAGGGTCGAGATGGTGGTGATGGGAGAGAAGAGGGAAAGGGGGAGAGGAGGAGCGCAGGTGTTGAGGAGGGTACTACACAATAGCGCGAGGAGGAATAGGCGGGCTGGATTTGTATGTGCGTGGGTGATTGGCGGCTGTCAATGCTCTTGTAACTCGCGGGCAGGATAGTAGGAGACAGGTACATGGCAAGATAGAGGGAAGAGAAGACTCGATGGAAGCTGCCATCTGAGCGTGTCATGAGAAGAAGGCGCAAGGTACAGGAGTGCGGCTACCTCAGCACACACCTTCCTTTCTCAGCCGATGTATCACAATCGCGTATCCCGGGTAGACAGAATGTAGGAGAGATTGATAAAAGGCTAGAAATGACTTACCAGAGTGAGGTGTTGATGGTTCGCGTTGAATTTGTTCAGAGGGTGGGTGAAGATAACAACAAGGAGGTTGGGTGCGTGAGAAGGAGTAGGAGTGTAGGAGTGTAGGTCTGAGAGAGGCAGACTTTATATTGTGCTGGAGAGAGGCTAAGAGGAGGGCAGGCTAAGTGAGTGTTCAAATTTCTCACGAGCCGTCAAAGATAATCAAGCGACTCGGTCAATATCAAATCAGACCTGTTGGCAACGCGTGGAAAGAGTTGTTTACAGGCTTGTTTGTCGAAAAGGTATGGACCAGCATATGATCCCATCAAGTTGAGCAGGACCCTCTGGTAAGTATCCTGATATAGTCACTACTACTAGATGCTGATATCTAGCATGGAAATTAGGAGCTAAGTCTCCTAGAGATGGCTGATGTTCTAGTAGAAGCACTTGGCATCATGATCGAGCAACTTGAGGCTCACAACTTCCAAAGATTCAGGAGCTTTCCCACAATATGCTCTAGTAGAGTAGTATCTATCACCAACAAGGCAGGAAAAGATACAGCCAGGGTACCTAGATTTGTTATTGACGATCTACAGATTCTACTCATCTGGTACAATGTACCCCCATTGCCGCAGGTCGCCGCAGCAAAACGCGCATATTTGCCGCGCAAAGGCGGAGACCAGACCAGAGTCTAAGATGTGCGAGGATCGAGGGCTGGAGGTCATTGATTAGGTATCCCTCGGCGATCAGTGGTTCAGTCTCCTGGGTTCTGGGGGGTTCACGGGGGAGACTAAGGAGACTGGCTAGATCTGTGGAAATGCTCTTAGGGACACATTCACAGCTGCCCACCGCTGAGGCTCTAGCAAGGACATGAGAATTTTTGCTAAACAAGGGGGGTTCACCATGATTGGAAGAAGCTAGTGGAAGAAGATGTTCAACCAAATGCTGGTGAAAGAGCTGTGAGGCAGCTGGCAGTGCTAGGTGAATAGATATTAACTGATTCTGACAAGCTGTAACTATTTAGCAGTCACAAATTCTAACCCATATATCTCAAGCGAAGGAGAACAAGCACCGGAGTCTTCGAAGATTCTTGAATGAACGGAAGCATTGTGTATTACCACCCAATTTGTTAGTGCGACGACTGTTTCTTCACAACTGTGAACAGCATCAAAGGACAGAACAAATGCGCGTCTGATTCCAATGCAGATTTACAGGTGTTCCTGGAAATTTATCTCATCAAAGGGATTTGGTATTGGACAATGAGATATTTTGTCACAATGTGAGAAATATATGTAGCGTCAACAAGTCTTGAACTACTGTCACCCAAAGAAAGGGGCAATCCTTGAGAGAGAACATGACGTTGGAAAGGTCACGTGTTTAGAAGGACACTGTTTGCTGTCATTACGTATTAGAAATTTCATATGCAATCATCTGAAACACTCTCTGATTGCATTATCAGATTACACGGAATGAGATCAATGTTCGGGGTAGCAGAAGCCAAAGTGCTGCAGAATCACCTCTAGGCCTGGGAAAGCGTTGGAGTCTTGGCACTGCACAAGAACAGTTCGGTCTTTCTGTGAGAATTCTCTTCTTGGTATCATTGACTCAAAGTATGGTTGACCGCATCCAATAGCCATACAAACCCACAGATAACAGAGTGCCTGGAGAATATGTATGACTTATAAGAATAATTACAATGGCTTTATATGGTCCTCGGGGGTCTGTTTGCTATTCGGAAACTTTCTGGGCTACGGCATACAGTTCCTTCGGCTTTCGGCATATACGAAAGCTGACTATATGTCTCAGATAGTGGAGGGTTGAAAAGCTTCGTCGAGATCGATCGATTTCAGCGCCTACGGCTTGTCATATGAATCTTCCAAACCGCGTGAATCATTTATACATACAGCATCCCGTAAAGACCAGCCCCAGTTTTCTGTATCAAAGCCACCATTATATCAGTAGGAGCTCATTGAGGAATATCTCTTTCGTACTACATGTCACATCTGCCTAGTTAAAGCAATGAATAACAAGCTAAGAGCAATGTCAGGACTATGATTCAAGGCGCGAGTCAATGAAGTTAGTATCGTGACTGCTGTTCGAACAACTACCTAGGTATGCGACGTGTGCTGCTTCCAAAGTCAACCATCACGGGGATACGAAATCACACGTTGTCAATAGACAGAGGAAGAAGACGAGCTAAGATCGCCCTGGCTTACTTGTACATAGATATACCGCAAATTCAACGGCGGGAAACGCGTCTCTTCACTGGGCTGTTGGAGCGGGAGTTCCCGCAAGACATGGTTCTATGACGCTTCCAGGTGACATAGCCTCACGGTAATAATGCTAAAGAAGAAGTAGTCCGAAGGTAGTCCTGCCGGTTTCAAACAAGATCGAGGGGTGTTGCGCAGCCTTGCCTTCCCTTTAGGGGACTTTCGCGAAGGCTGGGGCTTACGCGGCGCATGCGTATCATGCACTTGAGAACCAATCTGTAATTCGCAACGCCTACGTTACATCAAGGCAGAAACATATAATTGCCTATTATTGGAGCCTATACGTATGCCCCACCCAGAATTACATAAAAAATATATGCACTTTTCACGACATACTGCAGTAACTCTGCCCATTATTCCAATAAGTTGGGCTAGTCATGGTCTCTCGTTTAACCTCCGTTTACACTCGGAGCCTCATGCTACCCCGCTCCAGCTTAGGTACAGTAGTGATGAATCTGTTCCCAGCTATATTCTCTTCTTAGCCCCCCTTACTTAGCATTCCTAGCAAGTCGGAAAAACTGGACAACTATATAACATACTTGGAAGCAGTCCGGTGAAAGCCTTGACTTAAACTAGCTAACGCACACAGAATCCTAAACTCCGATCCTTGAAACACTTAGTATCTTGCATCAATATGTCAGGCTCTGATATTCAGTCTCCTGTAACTAGAGATGACGTCTGGACTGAGAATGCTGCGCTCATAAGGGAACTATATATATCCGAGAGGAAAACCCTAAAGCAAGTTAAAGAGATATTGGAGAGTCAACATGGGTTTCCAACTTTTCCGTGCGTTAATTTCATTTCTTCCAATTATGAAACTTAGACTCAAGTGCCTCCAGGCTTTCCACTTACGAGACAAAACTCCGGGACAAGTTGGGGTTACGGAAGAAGCTCAAGAAATCTGACTGGCCAACCGTATACCAACATGTTCAGGGCCGTGGGGGTAAGGAGACCGGTATCTACGTCAATGGTGTTAGGATTCCCTGGAAGAAAGCTTGGAAGGAAATTCGAAGGTCGGGATATCGATCTACCACAGATAGTATGTTAAGGTTCTCTTGCTAAGTCCAAATGGCCAGACCCAGAAAAGGTCATCATTGACGATTTCGGTAGACCAGCTGTGTGAACTTCCGGCGGGTGTAGTTGTGCGAACGCCCTCTCCTACGATATATCCCAATACCACCTCTATCATCCATTATGAAGGCACCACAAGCCCGGGAGAATCACAGTAGTACTAGACGACGTCGAAATGCTCTATTACAATGCATTCCTCGAAAATAGATGCACTGTAAGGGCCATCGTGACAACAAAATAGACCCCGGTATGCTCGCAGCGAACAGCTATTATTGGCAACAATTTCATGGTGGATAAATCTGGAGTGGTAAGGCCCACGCTTCAGTACGAACATTCCGGGAAGACGTCGGTTGGTATTGCGGACGCCGTAGTTTAGATACAGAAGTGGAAAGAATCCTCAAATTTAAACAATAACGGTCTAATTCTGTCTTATTATTCTGAGAAGTTGACCGATGATGGCAGTTGTCGTATTCTCTGAACCCTGCAGTGAAGTTACCTTCCCTCTAATCGACATGAGATGGGTTCACATCAAGGTTGAAATCAGGAGTACTACTCATCACATTAGAATTGCCGTGAGCGAGTCAGCTCGGCGAGTCTTGCCAACTAGTTATCCATTTCTCGTATAATACCCGCTCGGCCAATAGCGGCTTGAGTTAGTTGTCGATCTCTGGTTGGGCCGCCAGGGGTAACACGAGCAGAATAGTCACCCTATCACATGTGACCGGCATGGCCCGATCGTGATGCTCAACATTTGCGTCCTGGGAGTTATCATTGTGTTTCTCTTTCTCAGTTGATGTCACTCTTGATGTCACTCTGTTCCGCATTGGCCCGTATGCTAAAAGCAGGTGCATCCAGAAAAACACTGCCTGAGCACAGGAACATCAAGCTACCTATATGAGGGAACAATAGAGAAAGGAACATAGTAAATCAAGCTCTTTCTTTCTTTCTTTCTTTTTTTTTTAAATGAATAAATAGATTTTATGAATTTCGATCTGAATCCTAATCATTTATTTGCGTTCTTACCTAACTTCTTGGAAATTGATACTGGGTTGGCTGGTAGCTTCTACCCAACGACGTCACAGGTACATACAGTATGAATACAGTTTATAAGAAAAAACACACGGTATAAATTTTCGGGCCAACCCGGGGTCGGAAATATTTACCTCGAATTGGCCGTGACAGCTGCCACAAGCTACACGCAGCACTTCCAACCGCAATTGACAGCGAACACCATGGGCTCGAGCTCGTCTAAGCCCGCCGGGGACTCACTTACGTGGCAGGCGTAAGTAAACCGGCTCTTGGGCCCTGAATTGTCTCCTTCAAAATAGCGCAGAGCGTTTTCGCAACTGACAACACGTGCGTGCGTAGGTCATCGCCCGTAGGCGTATCTCAAGATGTCGTCGACTCTTTACAATCGAACCGCGAGGTAAGCAGGCAAGAAGACTCTCACTCGCACATATCGAAGCCATCGATACCCGAAACGTTATCATGCGACCTCGCCACGGAAAAGAAATAAACACAGGAACAAAAAGACCCGGACTGACGTAGCTCTCTTCCTATGCACAGTCAGACGTATCCCGCGCGCAGAACCTCGAGCTAGTAATCCAAGCCCGCGTATCCGAAGAACTCAAGAAACTCTCGGCCCAAGAAAGCGCAGCGCTCAAGGAGGCACTAGCCAAAGCCTCCGAAATAACCGACAAGGACACAGCCGCGCAGGGCGCCGACAGGGAGACGGTGTCGGCCGAGGTCGAGGCCCTGCGCGCGCGCCTCGAAAAGCGGAAACAGGTGCGGCCCGTGCCCGAGAGCGTCGAGAAGGCCCGCAGCGAAGTGGTCCGCTGCCTGCTCGAGAACGACCGCCGGCCGCTTAACTGCGACGAGGAGGTCCAGGCCTTCAAGGCGGAGGTGCGCAGGCTGGAGAAGAACTGGGTCGACAAGATTGTGCGATGAGGGTAGTTGGATGGCAAATGATCAAAGACCTAGAAGAAAGACACAACTTGGCATGATTTGATGCCTTGCGAAGTCCGATTAGAAGCCATTTATGCTCCAGCATCTCTGAGGCTCTGGTTCCGGACGCGTGGCTTGGGTAGATGGGGGTCTAACTTCGCTGCTTCACGATAATGGAGTCCCTCAAGAGTAGCGGTGGATTGACTCCCCGACATTTGAGCGGGCGCATAGTCCAATGTCCCCGTATTGTAATTTTATGACATAGAGCGCCGAGAGCAAAAGAGCAGCTGTATAGACAATGCATTCCTGACATATTTCGCCCAAGTCATATCACTTTGCCGCATTGGACTCGTTCTTTGCGGAAGAGAATTGACAATCACGTAAAATCTGTATTCATAGTGAGGTCTAAATCCTCATTGTCACCCTTTCCCGTATCCCTTTCCTTCTGACTCTGTCCCTGAAGCTCAGCCTTCCGCCGAAGTCCTTCTTCCCTCTTCCTTTCACGTCTAGCCTGCGCATCTTCCCATTCAGTATCATCTCTCTTCGGCGGCTTGCTAGCCTCCAAGACGGCAGTGCGGAATCGCTCAATCCTCTTTCTATTTTCCTCGAACCTCTCATTGGCGATGCGTAGGAGACTGTGTAGATAATGATCGGAGACAGTGCACTTCGTCACGCCATCTTCTTGTATCCCAATCAACGACTCAAGCGAAAGCCCCATCGAACGAATGGCCACGATGGGCGTTACAGCCTCGCTAGCTGTTGAGGTGAGATTGATGGCGCCGCTTTCACGGAATCCGGCCTGTAAGCCGCAACGGAGGAGGAGTTGGGCGTGCTCCAGAGATGCTGTGAGCACATGCAAGATCTATAGTTATGATGCAAGTATGAGATTGGCGATGTATTCTCAACAGAGACAGACACAACTTACCATCGGCTCGAATTTGAAATGGATGAGTCTCGTGTCCTTGGAGGGCTTAGCGACATCGCCTCCTCCTCCTCCCTCATCACCCGCAGAGTCACATAGCCCAAGCAAGTTCCTCACACCATCACCCGCATCTTGCACAACGGGATCATGCGAAACAAACAGCCATGTACCCCCGCCTCCCTTCCCACCAACAGCAGCAAGCGTAGCAGGTCGAGCCGCATCCTCCTCTTCACCTGGCAGCATCTCCTCGTTCCCAGCCTTCCGCCCTTCAACAAAAACACTCACGCGTCCCGCGCAGCTGCTGGTCGTCACGAACCCATCCAGGGCATTGATCTCCCCAATCAGGTCCCGGATTCCCGCGTCGACGGACCCCTTGGGCGACGCATCGCTATACTCGGCGTCCGGGACGGCGAGGAGCTCGAGGATGCGCTCTTTCTTGCGCGAGAAATTTGCGGGAGGCAACGGTAGTGCTGACGGTGTTCTCATACCCTTCTCTGGAAATTTTTATTACTTGGAAGAATAACGAAAAGGGAAGAGAAAGCGAGAACAGAAAGGAAGGCTTGATATTCTTTCTCAAGTTGTTGTTGTTCCTATGTCGGTACTAAATAAGTGGGATCGCAATGGAGGTAGTGCGAGCGTCAGGAAAAAAGTGGCTTAAATGTTATATTTCGAGACAGGGCAACTCTGAGAATTATCTTTCTTGAGATGTACCGTATTCAAGCTACCAATAATTGTATACCTAGTGAGAGGATACATCCGAGCTCGTTGGACTGTGAAATTTGGCGGTCTCCACAGTACGATTTCAACGACGTCTGCGGTTTTAGCAGCGCAGAAACAGAGTTCACATACCAAGAAATCCGAACTACTACTCATATTACGCGACCGATTTTACAAAGCTTTGAAATACTTGTACACGATTAAATGACTGCCCGTCTATGCTAATGCAGCATTAGCAATATTATTGTTAAGAGTATGACGAAGGCGGCAGGGGGTAGCTGAAGTCACGTAGTCACGATCGCAATAAGACGCATGAAAATTTCTGGCAAGATCTCCGATTACTGAGTCCCTAATCATGCTTGCAGCTTCGATAACGAAAGTCTGGCCTGTAGAGCTGACCATCCTTATTATTCTACCGCACCAAGCCGACCGAGTCCATACATGAGAAAATGCTCCTTAACATCGACTTTCCTTCCCAATCTATGAAGGGGGATACTTTAGTAACTCAAGAAAAGGGTATCATTCCGTATAACGCCTCGACCAAAGGAAGCCTGTCCACTAGATAGATGGACAGCTTGCGGTGCTGTTCAGTCACCCTTAACATAGACACCGCAGATAATTAGCCAGTCCATTCCGTGAGACAGTCCGTATATGATCGAAGGGACCGGTATAACGGAGGTCGCTAGGATATGGCCGGCTTAGAAACCGTGGACTTTGATGGTCTTGGGATCGAGCTCAAGACCCTCTTCTTTGTCCACGAGGAACTGTTGCACATCGTTGCGCTGATCGCCCTGGAGCTGAATCACCTCGCCCATTTCAGAGTCGTTGACGATAGTGCCATTGCAGGCTGCATATGACGAACTAGTTAGCTACGCCAGCCCCCTACACGATTTGACAAACCATAGCAACGTACCGAACTTCTTCTTGATAACCTTAAGAATCTTCTTGTTGTCGAACTTCTTAGGCAAGCCCTGAACAGTGGTCAGGGTCTTACGTCCATTTCGCTCTGTTGGTGGAGAAGCATTGTCAGCATGGTGGTCAAGTGCGCGATGCATGTGGGGTGGCATGATGTGGAACACGGCAGATGATGCGCGAGAGCATGTGCACCAAATGATTCGACTCATAGCGTAGGGAGAGCAGGTGGTAACGTACGTTGGATACGAATATGGATATAATTCTGTGCCTGCTTGGATACGCCAGGCGTTTCGTCGGCTTCGGCGAAGGGGTCTAAATGAGGCGCGAATTAGCATCATTTCCTCTTGGCATCATAGCAATGGAGGGGTAACAAAGTGGCCTTTGCGCGAGAGGAAGACGCCGCAAGGGGACGCAATCGACTAGCAAGCGCAATTTGCAGTAGGCGGTGGGGATGTGGTATGGAGCCGTACCGTAGGACTTGAGATTTTCGATGGACATAAACTCGAGTTTTCCGGGTAACCTTGGGAAAAGGGTTTCTGGGTGGAGGGAGCGGAAGAGGAGCGACCGACTACTGTCTCGCTAAGGTATCGATGGAAATTGATAGGTAGTATCTGTGGAATGGTAGAAGACGAAGATACAAGGTCGAGTCTTGGGTTGCAGATGAGGCGATGCAGACAGAGTGTTGCGGGTTGTGATGTATGATGTTGGTGTTGGTTGGTGCAGAGAAGGAGGCGGAAGTGTAAGGCCTTTTGTACCAACTCAATGCGAGCGAGCAACGGATGGCAAATAGCAGGGAGGGAGCCCCCAAAACAAGTGGTGGCCACCCGCAACAGGAAAGTGGACATGCAGGTTGTACATAGTGCGCAACCCATTTTGTATACGGTACGGGATTACGTTAGCGGAGGCGGGCAGAAGGCGGGCAATCAAGAATGATGCTCCACACTGAGCCGACCCTGAGTGGAGCGAATAATGGAGGGGCAACAATGCACTGTGGAAAATTTAAAACAAAGAGGAAGCGACCTAGCTCCGATGGTAGGCCAGCCTCTCCAGGGCAGGCTGGGAAGATAAGTTCAGGGACATTAGCAAGCATGGTGGGGGTGGGGCAGCAGGGTCAGCACTACACGTACCTAACGAACAGCACCCTACCTAAGGTAGGTACATAGCATTTTGCATCGGAAAGAAACCTTAGCCGGCCAGGTCGAGCATTGTGACTCAAACAAGACTGCACGCTTCACGAGCCGCCAAAATGCCCACGATCGGCGTAGACAAGGAAGAGTTCTTCGCGGCGCTCGGCCAGCGGTAAGACAGATCAGCTCGGCTCATTTCCCCGCCACGCAATCGACTCATTCGCCTCTAGGTTCACAGCCGACGAGTTTCAAGCCCTGTGCTTCGACTACGGCATAGAGCTCGACGAGGACACGGAAGATGACCCCTCTCGACCTGCCGATGAGAAGCCCCAGTTGAAGATAGAGGTGCCTGCCAACAGAAGCGACCTGCTATGCTTCGAGGGCCTTGCCCGAAGCTTAAACATCTTCCGCGGCAAGCAGTCGGCGCCGACATACAAAGTGCTCGATCTCCCCAAAGATCGCATGCAGCATGTCGTCGTAGCGAAAGAGACGGCCGACGTGCGACCCTTCATCGCGGCGGCCATTCTTCGCGGTGTGAAGTTTACTCAGGCCTCATATGACTCATTCATCGGTCTGCAAGACAAGCTCCATCAGAACTTGGCACGCCAAAGAAGTCTGGTTGCGATTGGAACTCACGATCTCGACACGCTACAGGGACCCTTCTCCTACGAAGCTCGCCGACCCGAGGACATCCGATTTGCACCCTTAAACGAGAAAAAGGAGATGGATGGTAATGAACTGATGACGCACTTGGAGAACGGTAAATCATGCGTCCTCCTCTACACTCCCACGTTCAGTGCGCTTACTACTGGTCGGGTTAGACAAGCACCTAAGTCGATATCTGCATATAATCCGCGATGCGCCTCGGTACCCCGTCATATACGATTCGAAGGAGGTTGTTTGCTCATTGCCTCCGATTATTAACGGCGACCACTCCAAGATCACGCTGAACACGACAAACATCTTCATCGAGCTAACGGCCACTGATCGAACTAAACTCGAAATCATCTGCAATGCTATGGTGACAATGTTTGCGGAATATGCTTCGGAGCCTTTTGTGGTGGAACCTGTACTGATTAAGGAGGCTGATGGAACGACACGAGTATCGCCTAATCTGACTCCAGTCAGGATGGAGGTAGATGTCGCTTATATAAACGGATGCTGTGGTTTGGACCTTTCTGCGCATGCTATCTGCCAGCTATTAGAGAAAATGGCGTATACGTCTCGCCCGTTAGGGTCCAAGATCGAAGTGTTCATCCCCCCCACCCGGCCAGATGTGCTACATCCTTGTGATATAGTAAGATCAGTTGTTTTGTCCCACCCCACCCAAAGAACTGCAATGCTAATTGTGAGCATAGATGGAAGACGTTGCCGTAGCGTATGGCTTTAACAAACTACCGCGGTCGGTATCAACCAAGTCCGCTACCGTTGGCAAACCTTTGCCGATGAATAAGCTCGCCGATATTGTACGCCTGGAGTGTGCTATGGCTGGCTGGCTTGAAGTCATGCCTCTCATTCTCTGCTCTCACGACGAAAACTTTGGCTGGCTGAATAGGCATGATGATGGCACAACTGCGGTAAGGCTTGCAAATCCCAAGACTGTCGAGTATCAGGTTGTGCGTACATCACTTCTTCCGGGTCTCCTTAAGACCATTCGCGACAATCTGACCGTGCGGCTTCCTTTAAAAATATTTGAGACGTCCGATATTGTGTTGAAGGACGAGTCTCTCGAACGTCGTGTAAGTGACGTTGGCTCCTCGGAATAAAGCATTGTGGCAAAGACGCTAATGCAACCTGATAGGCTCGAAATGAGAGACGCTGGGCTGCGGTTTATTGTGGTAAGACCAGCGGTTTCGAGGTAGTCCATGGACTTCTGGATAGGATTCTCCTCATGCTTCGCGTGAAGGATTATTTCATCCAGGAGATTTCAGATCCAACCTTTTTCCCAGGACGCGGCGCCGGTGTCTATCTCGGAAAGATCGGAGAGGAAAGCCAGCGTATCGGAGAAATTGGTGTACTACACCCTGAAGTACTTGAAAAATTTGAGATTAAGTCAGTTCTCGCCAGCTTCTGTTTCATTTATAAGACGCTAACTTGATAACTATAGATATCCCGTCAGTGTTCTTGAGCTTAACTTAGAAGTCTTCTTATAGTGAGGCGCAATAACAATGAGAGAGCTTGTCTGGAGGGTGCCAGCTGTTTCACAACCAGCAAGAAGAGCCATGATGAAATAGATTAGAGTAGATAACTTTCTCTGCTGAACGCCCTGCTGCATAACGGATTACTGTTGGATGGCGCGAGACTTCTACTAAAAGCATACAGCTCATTAAAACTAAGGAAAATAAAATTAGCCATTCATATGGCGAGCTATATAGACGTACTTAGGTAACAGGACTCCAGTGACCTTTAGCGCCGTTTGTGGGGTGGGAATCTACCTAAATAGGTACCTACCTGACAGGATTATTTTCGCCTACTTAGAAGGTAGCTTAGGTACTGACTGTACCTCACTGCGGCGACAGGTAGACATCTATCTACCACTACACACTATAGAAGAAGCTTTTGATTCTGCGTCAAGCAGGCAAAATGAGTTCTGAGCCAGAACTATTTGCAGAAGGCTCTCCAAACCTCATTACAGACGTGTCAGGGGCCTTATGGACACCACTCTACCAGAAGAAATGTTCGTTCGACCCAGGGATATTCTCTACGGTTATGGATAATCTCATTCGCAACCCGAATATCAACTCCGCCTGGCTCTTCCGTGCAGACATCTTAGTCAAGCAAGACTCTGAGCAGGCTCTTGCGCAGAATTTCCAAGTCGACGAGACAACTCCCAGGCCGATTATCGTCCAATTCATAGGTTTTCATCTAGACAAATTGCTTGTTCGAAGACTGATACCGAGGAACCCTGAAAGAGATTCACCATTGGACCAAACATGTTTGATCTATCATAGCTCTGGAACAGGTGAGACGGCGACTGCCTCCTCGATGGTTGTCTACAAGCCTCATATCTCATCCCACTCCGAAGTGCCATTCTATCACCCCAAGGTGAATGGCATCGCATTCCTTCACCAATGGAACCCGAGCACAAGCGAAGGCGTTGTTTCGGTTCACTATAATTTCTTTGAAAATTACGGCTCGTCTACAAAGTTAGTAAGGACTGGGCTTCATCTGATATCGACACTGCATAAACATGGTCAAGGGGTTAAAGCCGGATACGTCAAGCGAGTTCAGCATGATGTTATTATCCCCCAAGCTGCTGTTCAATCAACTTACACAAGACTCAAGAAGAAGTATGCGCGCAAACTCATAGGGGCATGGGTCGAGGTCACAGATCCAACAAAACACTGTTTTGAGGACTTGGGGATCGCAGCATTCCTCATCGAACTATGGGCCCAGATGTATCCAGACTCTTCGTTTCCGGGCTTTGTGGATATAGGGTGTGGCAATGGTCTACTAGTTCACATCCTGCGCCGAGAGGGCTACTCAGGATGGGGTTTCGACGCCCGAAGGCGCAAATCCTGGGACAACTTCACAGACAAAGTCAATCCAGCTTCTGAGGATGAAGTAGATGAAAGCCTTCGTCAACTAATTTTCCTGCCAGCGATTCTACAGAATCAGGATCAACAAGACGAAGAGCTTGCCCAGCGGGTGCACGATGGCATATTCCCTAAGGGGACATTCATTATCTCCAATCATGCAGATGAGCTGACACCGTGGACACCCATTATTGCCACAATATCGGACTGTCCATTTATGATGATACCTTGTTGTAGTCACAACTTGTCAGGAGCTAAGTTTAGGGCTACCGCACCGAAGGACAAGGACAAATCTGCTTCGGCATACTCGTCGCTTGTGGAATGGGTGAAGGAGATCGCCCATGACTGCGGTTGGGAGGTCGAGACAGAAATGCTGAGGATACCAAGCACCCGGAACACAGGAATAGTAGGAAGACGCCGCGTAGAGAGCGCAGCTTCTGTCGACATTCCGGCTGTATTGAGAAAATACGGTGGTACTGGGGGATATGTAGAGAATGCTATGAAGCTAATGAAGACCCCTCCGAGAGGTCATTAGCGAAGACGTCCGTACAGTATAAAACCCACGGTGAATAAACGAGACACAAGATACCCGAAGGTTTGACTTCAGTACATTGATGAGCAATAAGTAAGAGATGAAAGAGTAATTGAATAGTCTGCGTAAAAAGTTTAGCCTTGGCTACTTCACTGTTAGATATTTGGATATCAACCTGGGTATGGCTTGTACGATGCACGGAGGTGCTTTAACTGTGGAAGCATGCCAGTGGTTCAGTGGCCGGCACACTTATACTTAAATGCTCACGTGACTGACCCACTATCTGACCTGCAACGTCGCTCCTTGCTGGGGCCGCTAGTCTGCACCGAGCATGGGGGGTCTATGTGTAGGCTGTCCTGACCTCCCCGAAACCTACCGCTTGAATGCGAAGGACAAACTAAAAACACACGACATCTTCGACTTCCCCAGGGCCCCCGGAGAGCCGTCTCACCGTCACGATGAGCTACGGCAAGAAAGACGAAGATGCCGACCTCGGCTTGGTCAAAGTCGATCGCACGCAGGTCTTCCAAGAAGGTGCGTAACTTCGATCCGTCGCCGAACACACCCCTAGAGGTCACCTTCCAGCATAACAGCTAAATAAGATGTGTGCAGCCCGATTGTTCAACAGTTCACCGATCCAGCCGAGACGATGCCGTATTCTGCTCACTAAGATAGCTCTCCTTCTCTACACGGGGGAGAAGTTCCCTACCAACGAGGCTACAACCCTATTCTTCGGTATTTCGAAGCTATTCCAGAACAAGGATGCCAGCCTACGCCAGATGGTTCACCTTGTTATTAAGGAGCTCGCCAATTCGGCAGAGGATATCATCATGGTGACGAGCACAATTATGAAGGACACAGGAGGCAGCACGGATATCATATACCGGCCGAACGCGATAAGGGCACTGTGCCGTATCATCGATGTCAGTCTACCCGCAGCTGAGGTTCCCTCTCACTACTTAATGGCTGACGATTGTAGGCTACCACCGTCCAATCAATTGAACGAGTCATGAAGACAGCAATTGTCGACAAAAACCCTGCCGTCTCCTCCGCAGCCCTCGTTTCTTCCTACCATCTCCTCCCAATTGCCAAGGATGTTGTCCGGCGGTGGCAGTCCGAGACCCAAGAAGCCGCCGCTTCAACCAAGTCCTCTGGAGGATTCTCCCTTGGGTTTTCCTCCTCGTCCAGCTCGCTCCCCGTCAACAATTCAACGATGACACAATATCATGCTATTGGCCTGCTATACCAAATGAGATCGCATGACAGGATGGCTTTGGTGAAGATGGTCCAGCAATTCGGTGCTGCCGGTGCCGTGAAAAGTCCCGCCGCTATAGTAATGCTGGTGAGACTGGCTGCCAAGCTGGCCGAAGAGGATCAGTCACTAAGAAAACCCATGATGCAACTGCTTGATGGATGGCTAAGACACAAGAGCGAGATGGTCAACTTTGAAGCTGCCAAGGCAATTTGCGACATGAGGGACGTAACGGATGCTGAGGTCACGCAAGCGGTTCATGTCCTGCAGCTATTCTTGTCTTCGCCAAGGGCCGTCACAAAATTTGCTGCCCTGCGTATTCTTCATAACTTCGCCTCTTTCAAACCCAACGCCGTTAATGTTTGCAATCCGGATATTGAAGCGCTCATCTCAAATAGCAACCGATCGATCGCCACATTTGCTATCACTACACTCCTCAAGACTGGTAACGAAGCCAGTGTTGACAGGTTGATGAAACAAATCTCCACCTTTATGTCAGAAATCACAGATGAGTTCAAGGTTACTATAGTCGAAGCGATCCGCACCCTCTGTCTCAAGTTTCCCAGCAAGCAAGCCGGAATGCTCTCTTTCCTCAGTGGAATGCTTCGCGACGAAGGAGGCTATGAATTTAAACGAGCCGTCGTGGAGAGCATGTTTGATCTCATCAAATTTGTTCCTGATTCAAAGGAAGATGCTCTTGCTCATCTCTGCGAGTTCATCGAAGATTGCGAATTCACCCAGCTGACTGTCCGTATCCTGCATTTAATCGGTCTCGAGGGTCCTAAGACATCTCAGCCAACCAAGTACATACGCTATATTTACAACAGAGTTGTGCTTGAGAATGCCATCATTCGGGCTGCTGCTGTCACTTCGTTGGCCAAATTCGGTGTGGGACAGAAGGACCCAGAAGTCAAGAGGAGTGTCGATGTTCTCCTTACGCGATGCCTGGATGACGTTGATGATGAAGTCCGTGACCGTGCGGCCCTCAATCTTGGATTGATGCATCAGGAAGACGATGTGGGAGAGCGTTTCATTAAGAGTGGTAGGCATAGCGCGACAACAAACTTCCTTTTTCATACTAACTCTGTGATTAGAAAACATGTACTCACTATCCTACTTCGAGCATCAACTTGTCACGTATGTGACCTCAGATGACAAGTCGGCATTTGAAACTCCTTTCGACATTAGTAAAATCCCTGTGGTCACTCGGGAGCAAGCAGACGCGGAAGATCGAACAAAGAAGCTCACGGCAACAACACCGTTACTCAAGCCCCCCAAGACTGGACCGTCCAAGGCTCCATCAACCGGGGCCGAGGCGCAAGCGTCAGCTGCCGCGGCCGCACAGAAGTACGCGCAAGAGCTCATGTCGATATCTTATATGAAGGAATTCGGCGGTCTCCTCAAATCGTCCCCTGTTGTTGAGCTCACTGAGGCCGAAACAGAATACGTAGTAACTGTGGTCAAGCACATTTTCAAAGAGCACATTGTTCTACAGTATGAGATCAAAAACACTCTACCCGCAACTGTTTTAGAGAATGTCTCAGTGGTAGCAACACCATCCGACGAAGAGGAGCTTGAGGAAGTTTTCATTATACCCGCGGAAAAGCTTGAGACAGACGAGCCTGGAAAGGTCTATGTGGCATTTAAGAAGACAGGTGGCGAGGGATCTATGCCTACCAGCTCCTTTTCCAATATCCTGAAGTTCACGAGCAAGGAGATCGATCCTACAACGAACGAGCCTGAAGAGACCGGGTATGACGATGAGTACGAGGTGGCAGAGTTTGATCTCGCTGGCAGCGACTACGTAATACCCACCTTTGCCGGCAACTTCAATCACATCTGGGAGCAAGTGGGCGCAGCGGGTGAAGAAGCAGAGGAGACCTTACAACTATCCAGCATGAAGAGTATTGCAGGTATGTATTCCATTCCAGGGGCGTGCTTTCTCGGCTAGATGACTGACACAATCGAAACAGATGCCACAGAACAACTCGCCAAGGCCCTCTCGTTACAGCCGCTAGAGGGCACAGACGTGCCAATAAGCCAAACAACACATCAGCTCAAATTGTTGGGCAAGACAGTCAATGGCGGCAGGGTGGTGGCGAATATCCGGATGGCGTATTCCTCGAAGTCTGGGGTAACGACCAAGATCACTGTACGCAGCGAGGAAGAAAATGTTGCGTCCATGATTGTGGCATCAGTTGCGTAATGAGGGGTCCTGAGTTGGAGGCGTTATCATTCTGCAAAATCTGGCTAGCGAGATTTGTTTCGATTTCGAGGACATATGCATAGTAGAGATGTCGGGGTTGGAACGACCTTTCATCCAACATTGCACTCAAGTCATGATGGCTTAAAGAGGTCAGTTACAGTGACGTAACCGGCGAGTCTCCAAGAGAACTAGCCAGCCGTAACAGCACTGCAACAGAGACAAAAGCATCACAAAGACTACACTTCAAAAAGAGGTGTTGCCTTGGCATTAATAGTATCAAGTAAGCAACACACGATTAATGCATTCATACTTTGTATAGCTTCTACCTATGAGGCTTCGGTGTGCCCCTGTGTCCATGTTTTATTTTCGGCTCAGCATGAAGGATCGACTGACTGCTGTGTGTAGGGTACGTAGGTACATGTACCCCTGGCTTTTCCTGGCTTGGGATGTAGTGGTACGTACCAAGATTTAATTAACTCCTGTCCGCTGAAATTGTGTGCGGCATGCACTATCTACAGCACGCGGTTCGACGCGCGCCGGTCCACTTTAATGACGTTTTGTTGGCATGAAATTCGTGGGAAACCCTGACCAGCGCATCAAACAAAAAAATAAGGCCAAGTATTCTAGTATGTGACTGAAACGATAATGTGCATATTGCCAATAACCCACACTCACTTTTCCACTTTTTGAATCTCGAAGTCAAGAGGGTGAGATCAAGACTGAGACCGAGTGTTATGAAGGTCCGAATCTTTGTCTACGACCTGTGTACCTAGGTAATTACAAAGACTGCGGCAGCTAGCGCACAACTTATCCCGGTGCACCTAACTGCGTATATCTTGACGAACTCCACCTAACCACCGATCTCATCCCACCCGGACCCTTGGGAATTAATCAAAGCCCGCGCCCGCACCCGCAACAGCGACAGCGTCGTTCAAGATGGTGTACGTACGGCAGGAGTATCTGCCGAACCTCAAGCTGTACAAGTACAGCGGCGTGGACCACTCGTTGACGTCCAAGTACATCCTCAAGCCCTTCTACACCAATGTCGTCATCAAATGCTTTCCCATGTGGATGGCCCCGAACTTGATCACCTTGTCGGGGTTCATGTTCGTCGTCGCGAACTTCCTCACCTTGCTCTGGTACAATCCCACCCTCGACCAGGACTGCCCGCCATGGGTCTACTACTCATGGGCTGCTGGTTTGTTCATCTACCAGACATTCGATGCCGTTGACGGCTCACAGGCGTACGTGACGCTGCCATAGCTCCTCCTTCCCATCCTTTTGTTGCTCATTTCGCATTTGCTATTTCGTAAACTAACTCGGGCTGTATGGTAGGCGACGAACCCGACAGAGCGGCCCCTTAGGCGAGTTATTCGATCACGGGGTTGACGCGCTCAATACTTCGCTTGAAACTCTGATTTTCGCGGCTTCGCAGAATATGGGACAAAGCTGGTTTACGGTCATCAGCGTCTTTGCCTGTACGTGTTTCCCTACTGATTTCCATGCCCCCTTTACTAACATGCTCGCAGCGCTTGGTACTTTCTACGTTCAGACTTGGGAGGAATACCACACCAAGACCCTGACCTTGGGCATAGTCAATGGTCCAGTCGAAGGCATCTTAGCCCTGGTCATAGTTTATGCTTTGACCGGCTACATGGGTGGCGCCTCGTTCTGGAACCAATCTATGCTGGCCACACTTGGGGTGTCTAAGGATCTCGGTATTCCTGACTTCTTGTATGAGTTGTCATTTACGCACCTTTATTTGGTCCAAGGCACCGTTGTCATGGTGTATAACACGATCGAGAGCGCTCGCAACGTCATTAGGGCTCGTCGCGCTCGTGGTGACCGTAGCCGCGGTGCTCTACTTGGTCTCGTTCCGCTATTCGGCACCTGGTTCCTCATCGCCGCGTACCTTTATCTGCAACCGCTGATCCGCACACAACATCTCGTACCTTTCGTCATGTTCGCCGGCCTTGTGAACGCATACAGCGTAGGACAGATGATTACGGCGCATCTCGTTCAGCTCGATTTCCCGTACTGGAATATCTTGACTCTACCACTTGGCTTCGGTATAATCGACGCCCTCGGTCCCATTCTGAAGAAGCACGTAGGCTGGGCCTCTGGGTGGCCCAGCGCTCTCGGCGACGATGTTTACCAGGTTGCTTTCATGTTCTGCATGCTGGGCGCGGCTATCGGCGTCTACGGCTCGTTCGTTGTTGATGTCATTGTGACGATCTGTGACTATCTCGACATTTGGTGTCTAACGATCAAGCATCCATATGTCGAGGTGGAAGAGCACGCCAATGAGAATGGCAACAAGAAGGTCAACTAGACCTAACCAACAGCCATAAGATTATATGGAAAGGTATCCAGGGCACTCGATACCTTAATCAGGCTTGATCAGGATGTGCTGGACCCTGATACCATTTTCGAGACCCAAGATTTGCTTTTTATGTATGTATGGTGTACGTACGACGGATCAGAAGCTCCCCAGACGGTGGGAGAGCTTTTAAAGTGCAATGGCTCTACGACTCGCATTGTGATGAGCACGGGTCTAATACAAACGGGCGCGAGGTAGGTAGGGCAAAGGTTTTGGGAGTACGGCAGAAATACCCAGGTGGACATCTTGTTAGGAGAACTAGGGGACATCGCGCTGGTTGTGTTATGATACAAAGACACGGGTTTCACATCTACACATTTAATCGCCTTACAATTGCTTTAATGATTGGAAGTATCATGGTAATTACTGTTTTATAATGAAGCATGTGACCACTACATGAAGAGAGTCAAGACAGAAGTTTACTAATATGCATATCTTACCGATCCGCCATTGAGATAAATAGTTCGTCGCCTGTCATTGGCACCACTGCCCATCTATCTTATGTTCACCGTCTCCCTTTCATCCAATGTATTCCTCGCGCCCCTTACTATGCATGCACGCATGTCCACGTCTGATGGTCCAAAGTCACCGCAGCACCAAGCCGCCCTTTGGCATCAACACTAAGTACACATATGCATTTCCATAAGAAATAGAAACAGAGATATACAGGAGAAAGGGAAAAAAAAAATGAATGTACAACACCAAGGATTCGCCGGTCGTCACCGACCCGACTACTGATTTGGCCCTCTCCGGCTTATCTATGGGAGAGCGGACGGGATCCCGAGTTTTCCAGAGGGTATGGTCGTACATGGAAGACATCTCGTGTCTTCTGAGATTATATAGCCCCCAGGCAAGAAAAGGTATCAGCACGTACGCGCGGACTGGTTGGGCAAGTAATTAGTGTATGAGGGTAGGTTGGGTGACTCAGGGGCACTGCTAACCCAGCTTTCTGGTCGATAAGGTACATACTAGGTAACGATCGATTGAGTACTTACCTATATATATACTATACCTCCCCTTCTCCTTTCCTCCTTGTGCAAGTAAATTAACGCAAGTAACGGAGCACAGCCAGCGATGTCTACCTATCGGCCGATTACGGATACTACCTACTTACATGTGTAGGTAGGTAGGTAACCTATGAGCATATAGCCATGTGATACGTAGTAGTGGCAATTGAGTCAAATCAAACGACCCTCGACTCCAAGTAAGGCAAGTTGAACAAATGGATGAAATCGAAATGTTCCATATTGTTACTCTACATGTTTCACGTATGACGTGTCAAGCCACTTTCTTCTCTTGCTCAGAGTCTCATGTTGACACAATATCACAATAGAGACGATGGAAGGGGCGAATTGAGAAAATATGTTGTTTGCTTTGCCGACAATACCAGTAATGACAGCGTAGGTAGATAGATGCGTTCCTTGACAGTAGTTTACCCAGATTTCGTCCCCACGCCCTCTTCCCTTCCCTTCCCTTCCCCTCCCCTCCTACCCCTTTTTGTCTCTTTTTCTGGTTATTGGATAAAGATCTATCCGATGCAGATTCCGCTCCGGTTACAAATCGCAAACTCCAGAAGTGATATGCTCGTTCCCAAGGCTCGCAGATACATAGGCATCCCATATGAAAATAAACCTTCGTCTTCCCTAAAGCGCCCTTTGTACATTATGATATAACAGTGAGGAGCAATTTCTCATTTCGACAGCTACTTTATCGGTATCTTTCGCCAACCAGTAATAGTATCTGCGAAATCAGATTGCCTCCCAAGAGCTTGTTACTCGTATACTCACGGAACGTCGACATCAATTCAAGTACACCGAACCAAAACGTATATCCGCACTTGCAAAATCTTGAACCTTATCCAGCTACGATTTCTGACTTATTCTTGGTGTGGTCGCGCGAACCCTCGTTAGTGCGTAGGTAAAGGCGTGTTGGGATATGCATATCCTAGGGATATCATTCTCCTGCTTGTACCGACGGTTTGCGGGTCATCATCAAGCCATCTAGCTGTGGTCTTAGTAACCCGTCAACGTTCATAAGAGTTCATCGCTCCCGCTGGCAACGCTATCCATAATGGCTTTTAATACGGCGCGTTCTTCGAAGACAGGCCCCTGGCCATCGCATTTGGCCTGGCACTTTAGTCGCTCACTCACATCGGCGACGTCTACCAAGCCCTTTTTAAACAGGTCATGATTGATAATATAGTCCCAGGTGGCACCGGCAGCCAGTAGACGTTCGCCGCCAGACTCGACGATGCGATGGCTAGGGGTCTTGTTGGCGTGGTTTTGTAGCAAATCCGAATAAAAATCGGTCGGATTATATTGCATGGGTCCGGTAGTGATACCGGCAACGGGTGACATGGAACCATTATGTTGCGCGTGAACACTCGACGTCGCCCGCAGGACCTCGTTCTCGGTGCTGATCTTTTGCATTTCGCGCCTTAGCTTCTCGTTTTCCGACGCAGTCTGGCTTTGAGCTGCTTCTAGGCTAGCAAGTTTTGCCTCGAGGTCCTTTACGTGGCGCTCTTTCCGCTCGCGAAAAGCTCGTTGGCTAGAATAAAACACACGTCAGCTTCAGGCCAGCGATGCCAGACTTCCCTATTCACCGAGTACCCATATCTGTCTTCTATCATTTTACCCTACAAAGACAAAGGAAGCTTGTGTGACTCACGCAGCTCGGTTCTGGGCCTTACGGCGTGACTGGGCTGGGCTTAGGTCATCTTCCTCAGAATTGGAACCGGTTGCCCGGTTCGTATCTGGGTCTGACTTCGCCAAAGGTAGTATGTCGGTCTGACCGCCTTTCGCCTGATGTGTGCCATTGGTACCCGCGTGGTTCTGGCCATGCAGGGAGAGATTGGGGGGTGTCGGCGGGCCAGGGAACGTCTGACTGTGGTTGAATTGTGAATATTGTTCGAAGTTCTGCGGGAATTGCTCGTGGCCAGGAAAAGACTCATATATCTCCTATATCGTGAAAGCAGACACAACGTTAGCCTTGATCTCTCGAGTAGGGCGGCACACGGCTTGCTTGCAAGACAGGGAGCAGCCGAGAGGGAGATAGAGAAGAGGTGCTACAGAACACAGGGCAACGAACATGCGGAGAATGGTTGTGGTTATTCCCATGGCCGAACTCGTCCGAAGTAGCCGAGTTGGAATGAGACGGCGTCAAAGGAGGGATGCCCATGAACTGGTAGGGCTGGGCTCCACCGAAGTAAGCATGAGAGAAATCCATGGCGAAGATGTAATGTCGACGGTTTGAAATCTTTCAAGCAATGGGAACACGATTGTAGCGAAGGAGAGGCTGCCGACAAGGCTGTGTATATATAAGGAGTGGTCGATTTGTTCTTGTTGCTATGAGAAGGAGTAGTAGTGATGATGGTGGTAATGGTGGTTGTGTTCTCAGGGGGCGAAGTCCAAGGAAGAAGGGGATTGGCAGGAAAACAGGAGATCGGGCTGGTCGACTAAGTATAAGAAGGGAATAAGACGTTGGCTTCATGTACGTATATATGCATGCATATGTGTGTGTATATATGTGTGTAGGTGTATGTGCCCGTGTATCGTCGTCTCGTCACCGTCTACTTAAGTATAGTATACACCTCCTGTTCCTCTTGGTGCGACCTTGGCTGAGCGATGCAAGCACCTACTGGTAGAGGTATCTATATCTTTCACAAGGACGAAACAGAAAACGGGTACGCATAGGTCAAGCCAGCAGTACAAGCAGCGCAGAAGGCGGGGTGCTTGTGTATGTAGGTAAGGATGTAGTCCAAGTGTTAGCTAAGTTAGTGCTTAAGGTTGCAATCCGGTGGTTTGGTTGGTCTTAGTTCCGGCCGCTTAGGTGCGATGATAGTTGACACTACCGGTCTGTACACAACATGCAGCGATGCATGGGGGAGTGGAAGGGGGTGAATGTGGAAGTCGTGAAGCGAATGGGAGAGAGGAGAGAGAGGCAAGTACATGGGTACGACCTCTTAGTACTGTAGAGGGTCGAGAGCGTCCTTTGGGGTTTTGGGGTGTGTTCGGCGCTCCACTGATCACCCTCTGATCTATTCTAGGCCGTGACAGAGCCGTCAGTCCTTGAACATGCACCCTGGATGCTGTCGTGGAGTGTGACAGCCCTCACGAGAGCGCCGAACTAACCTGATCAAGAAGCGAGTCCCACGCCGGCCGCTTTACCAATCAACGAGCGCATAATTCGTGCTGCAGACAGGGGGCCCCTTAAGGCGCCGCCCTATCTAGTTAGCGGACCGGATCCTCCTGCGTAGCGTTCAGCGGGTAAGGCCGTGAGTTGAGGTTGTTTCTAGCGTACTACGCAGTAGTACGGCTCAACGGCCGACCTTATATACCTTTTTACATAGTACCTACTGTAAGTAAGATTCCTACAGCGAGGACTACTGTAGGTAAGCTGGGTACATGGTGTACTTGCGGCACGAGAGTACAAAACACAACTCAGAAACAGACCTCGGAATCGAGGCGAAATGGATAGACTGGCTGTTTGGCAAACCGTGTATCATAGTTTAATAATACGCCCGATAGACATTCAAGTTGTATCAGATACCGAGAGGACAAGTAAACAATAACGTGGACGGTGAGGGGTCGAGGTAGGTAGATAGACTCACCAGCGCCAAGGTAGCGAGAGGTTATCTCCAGATAGTACCTAGTCCTAGATGGAACTTCGATCGGTTTCGTTACCAAGGTCAGCCCGCCGTACACAGTCCTCAGTATTACCCACATACTACAGTCATTAACCTATATAAACCTAAACCGGACAGTAACCCATGGCGCAGCATCTGTACAATACGTGATCGGCTGGATCTCCGCACTATGTATAATTCATTATCGTATAACCCAGGATACTACAAACACTGCGCGTCTCCTACCTATTGAAGTATGCAGGTTTGGGCAAGTGTGCTTATGAATACCTACTGGTAATTATAGATAGGGCAACTTGAGGTCTGCGTTTAGCAACAAGCACAAAAAGAAAGAAAAAGAATACTCGTCGGTCGGTTCGCATAGATACCCCGAGGGTTGGCATGCTGGTGGTGCGGCCGGTTCACGAACAGATGTAGGTAACTATGTAGGTAATTTTCTGTAGTATCAACTGCGTCATACTTCTGTTCCCCCGATCATGTGAGCCCCAATGTTACTTCGAGACGATGGGGACAGATTCAATAACCCGAGCATGTAAGGTCCTGCGAGCATGCTGATTGTCGTAGGCCAATGATGCACTCTTCGTCGGACTGTAAGAACGAGACATGTTTTTGGGAGATATAGTATGCAGCATGAGTAAGCACTGGAAGAATTGCTGACGCGTCACACCATCAATCGAATTTAAAACCGTGACGAGGGAGCGATGGCGAAGTCACGATAGTCATGTTATGAATTCGACTGGAGGCCGTATACTGTATGCTGTATGTATGCTGGAGGCTGGAGATTGGAGGCTGGAAGATAGCTAGGTATATACCTAGGTAGTCTGGAGTGTGAGTGCCAATATTGAACGAGTATCGGGAAAGAGCTGGGTGCATGGGAGTGGAACCCAGCTTTGACCAGTTCTGCCCCCCTTTTTTTGGTTCTTCTCAATATTGTAGCATCGTTCGAACGGTATAACGAATGATCTGCATCAGTCTAGGCTGCCCCAAATGGTCTATGAGAACCCATCTTTGAGGACAAGTTTGTCGTGTCGCATTGGACGAGAGAGCCAATGCTAAGTACCGTACTCCAACAACCACGTTCCAAGGGTCCTAGCTGAGCTTGTGTGCCTTGCTGCGTCAGGGACACACTAAGGGCTTGCGTCTGCACGCCAGTGGAAGCACGACGCGGCCGCGTCTGTGTCTTGGGGACAGACACACACGTCGGGGTTATGTTACCTATACGACATATCTCCTGAGTGCCTATAGGTAGGTAGTATGGTGCTGTTACAAGCATGCCACGCAACCCCACAACCAAGAAAGCTATCACAGCGGTAGACAAAAGCCCGAGATGCCCTCCCGTTGCCGTCGTCGCCTACGAGCCCATGTTCCGCCCAAGCTCTGCTCCATGTTGCCTTCGGTACTTGCCAAGCTCGGTTCCGACTTCTTAATCGCTCAGTGCCTCGCTAAACCAGCCGGTGTCACGGTGCTCAAACTGGGGTGGCACGGAGGTACCTCCTGTTACCTCCTGCACACGTCAGATACTCGAACATGTTGTGATCGAAGTGGGGACCGTCTCGGAGACTGACGAACTTCAAGGTGTGCGTGCGTGTGTGCGTGTGTATAGTGTGCGTCTGTGCCTGGTACTGAATAGTCCTGGCAGTCTAGTGGGAGCATCCGACCCCGGACCGCCGCCCAGCATACCTTGGGCCCGTTCGAGTGCTCTCCCGCTGTGGGACTGGGACTGGGACTCTGCTCTCTGTGCGCTCGAAGAATACGCAGTACGCAGCACAGAACAACGCCACCCAGGCGAGCCGGGACTGCCAGAGCCGGCCGAAAAAGGGCCTGGATGTCACCTCATCGACTGCACATGAGCAGCATGCGCAGGCAGCCCTGGCAGCACTTGGAGCGAGAAAGAGATGCCGAAGCCCGCCTTCCCAATGGTAAGCCGCCCCGAGCCAGGCCTCGATGCAATATCCTGTCCGGAATTGGCAGGCGCATAGGTCTGCGTCTACGGAGTAGCACCCTCTCGTCGAACCATACGGCAGTGCGTGAGCCCCGATGCCGCCTCAGCGGGAGTGGGTGTAGCCATGGCTGATCTCCGGCATGGACAGACATACAGACAGACAGTCTGACTGCAGGAGCTGGAGGCTGCTGCATGGCCCTAAGTAGGCGATTATTTTCTTAACCCTTCTTTCCCCCCTTGTGGCGGGACCAAAACCATGCCCCAACCCTCTCCCATGTGCAGAACCCATGCCATGGGCTCAAGCGCCGCACTGCACATCCTCAAACCTGTCCAGCGGGGGTCAATCCACGAGTTCATCTGCACGAATCCGCCACATTGGCCCACCTGGGATCCTTGTGATAGGCGCGTTCACTCGACACCCCCATTCTTTTTTTTCGTCCTTTTTCTCGTACTTCTAAAGGCAAGTTTGTGGCTGTTACGAGTTACCCCCAGCGTAGCATCTTAAACGAATGGCACACATCCATATCCTACCTTCGCCGGTTGTGTGTCCTTCGTGATGTCCCGAGCTTTTGTCGGAGACCGATGCACGACACACGGCTCGGCGTGAGGATACCGAGACCCTCACGTGGCCTGTTAACTTCCCATTCATCTATCATGATTGCTTTCTATAGGGTCTAATTATTTCAAGATACAGCATGCAAAGACCAATTTTTAACTTGCGGTCAGCATCTTGTCGGTGGGCCAACCACTATCGACCAACCAGTTCGGTGCGAATACTGTAGGTGAGTGCGGTACGGCGGAAAGCAATCCGCAAAATCCACATACGACAACTCGTAGAACAGCTCAACGAAACCCGTAAGCCCCAACACCAACGAGCAAAGGTGGCGGGTGCTGGGCAGTGGAGGTTTCTCTGGTAGAGTAGCAATCACTTCGACTGACACGAGGATGGGAACAGTGGTTCGTTTCCCCCAACAGGAACTGCACACACCCCCTTCTATTACCTTTCTTGCAAGCATCTCGGGATTTTCAAAGGCTTGGCGCCGCCCAGCAGGGCAAAGCTTCCAAGGGGCATTCTAGAAGGGGGACGGATCAGTCAAGCTTAATAATGCCCGAAACCAGGTCGTCGTTCGGCTTTTATTTCTACGAACTTAGCGTTTGCCGGGAGTGTAGCGATTGCTACCCTCATCTTTCAAAGGAGAATGCTACGAAAGGCTGGTTTAATAATAGTTACATGATAATGACAGGAAATAGGGGGAAATGATAGACCACTAAAAACTAAACATACAGGTAATTGATTCACATAGGAGGCCGCCATCTCTTACCATATGGACGCATCACTTGATGCAGCAAGGTACAATTATCTGTAACTCTCATTGGCTCGTGAAGCTTGCGAATCCGCCCTCATAGCTGACGGCAGATTTTCATGCATCGTCTGACACTCGAACTAATGAATTCGGGAAGTGGGTGTCTTGAGAGGACACGATTTTGTGCCTAACTAGTCTGCAGTCGGTTCTTTCCGTTTGTTAGAAGCTCGGCGTTCCCTGTCTTTCAACTTATCTCCACGGCAGTTCGTGGCTGTTTTGTAGGACCGCGATCTCGATTTTAAGATCGTCTATCTGCTTTCGTAGACGCTAGTGACCCGTGGTTGGCAAGGTGGTAATCTTAGGTCATATAGGATGAAACCCAGCCTTCTCAGGACCTTGTAGTCAGGTAATACGCAAGTAGCAGTACCATTTCGCTCATTCAGTGAGGATTCTCCCACATAACCTCACACATCACAACATGGCGGAATAGACACATGTGTAGAATCACGAACAGCCAGACTAAGAGTTTTTCCTAAAATTCTTCGGTATGGGACGCAACCTCGTATTAGTACCGAGGAAATTCAATCAGAATATAATTAAAATAGAGTTGCTCGAGTAGCTGACTTGACCGAGTAGACGAATAACTAGAGACGAGCCACGCAGGACTTGACTTATCGAAACGCAGATCCGACCATTTCTTATTACCTTCCTGTTCTTAAGATCCAATTGGCTACGCAGCAAACACGTGAAGGCGCGGAGATACTCAACTCGAAGGTGGAGATCTGGACATTACGTGAGAGGGTTTCGTTTTCAAAGTAAACTCAGGTCACTGGTGGACCATTCATTTCAAGTCGTTATAAATTTAAGGGCTTAATATCATTTACCCTCGGCCTTCCAAGATAGATTATATGGGAAACGAGGTTGTCGGATAGAGACAGTTAGGTTTTGTCTACATCTAAGTATTTATTCTGCCCTCTTTGATCCTGGCCTCTGATAGAATTGCCAAGTTGGTTGAAAAGTCAAATAGTGTAGGTCTTTAAGACTTGCTTTACATTCCAATTCTCTTTAATGTAAACATACATGACAACAAAGCCTACAAAGTCATACTGTGAACATCTTTTTATAGGTAAACTGAGGTTAAGTATTAAAGCATCAAATATAAGTTGAATAACTTATGTTCTGCCTGAGGCCATCATCCAAAGAGTGACTACATAGATAAACAAAGACAATATCAGCAAGGATTAATACCAATGCTTGTAAATAACCAAAGCCTTGAGTTCAAAGCTAGAAAGATACAACCTTCTACTAGGTAATAATCAGTGCAAAGTTGTGAATCGTCTTTGGGAACAGCAACCGGGGCGAAAGAAACGAAAACAATTGATTCTCACAGGTTCTAAAGAATAATTCTTTCTTTCTATGCGCTATTGCTCAATGATAGTACATATTACAGATTGCGGCATGAATTGAACTGTCTCTGGGCTGACCTACTTTCAACCAAACAACTCTCTGTAAATGCGCAGCAGTGACAAATAACAGTATGTACCACGACATTTGCTAGACAATTTGTGAGCCACCCACACACTGTTCTGTCACTTATGCGTTCTATCAGCGTGACACAGATCCGTGAACCAGCCCTACGGTAAGTAGTTTTTTTTTTATCTACCTCTAGACAGTGCAAGCTGATTATTCAAGTGCCATACACGTGACTGATTTTACATCAAGCCAGAGAGTCGCGTTCGACCGTTTATGTAAATGTTCCATTCTCCTTTATCATTCACCAGATCGTGTGGCAACCAAGAAGTTAATATTCATGCTGCATGTTGTAGCTACTATTGCTCTTTGGTACTTCTCTAAATAATTGAGCGAGGGATCTGAGCGGAATAGAGCAGGCGACGATAGTATCATTCTGATTAAGAAGACTACTTAAGTAGGTTGGCCGTTGGCCGTCGAAACCAAATATCACCCACAGCATCGTCAGGGCAAAGCGGGAGTACCTAAGTACCAAGGCTGTTGTCCAGCAATCGAGCTAGACGACATCATAGAACAAGGCTCGGAAGGCAATAGAAACAATACAAATTACTGATCGACGACAGGAGCACATACCATGAGTGTCCAAATCTGTTGCCACAAGAGGTATATATAGTTCATCTTAGACTGTGAGCACCACCTCTCGCCCTAACCCCCTCCTCCCATCTCCTTCTCTGGCTCTTCAGAGTGCCTGAACGACATAGTGACCCAGAGCTACGATTTACCTTTTCTTCCCCGAGTCTAATTGGGACTTGATGGCGCTAACTTAAGTGTTAATCCAAGCTAGGAGTCCATTTCTGCTTCACCTGCTCGCACCTGCTCTCATTCAAGCCGCGATTGCTCTGCTAAGGAAATACTAAGCAGCCAGAGCAAGAGCAAGGGAAAGGGCAACCTGTGTCTCGCTTCGGCGACTACCACTTCTTCTCACCCAAATTTTCACACCAAGTCTCCATCCCAGCACCACTGTTCCTCTTTCATCCTCCTCCTCCTCCTCTCTTCCCTCTCCTGCAGCCCACTCGACATCGTCATCCATCATCATCATCCAGAGCATCGTCCATCGACACTCACTCAACACCTACCCACCGACCTACCTACCTACAACTACGATTTCTTCCGCTACATAAACATAGCAAGAGAAGAACCTTACCTCCCCTACCACCTAAGCACATCATTCTGGTCAGTCGTTCCTATTGCCTCAATCCATGCAGTCTTCCCGCTGTCATGATGGAAAGTTTCCTCTAACGAGGCTAGCGAACTAAACGTTGCTGACCGTACAGATAGTTCAGCCAAGATGGAAAACCGCGAGAATGAAAGCCTAAAGGCATCTTTTGCCAGTTATTACCCTCCACCACATTTGTCCTTGCCGCCGCCTCCCCAACTCTCTCATCCCCCTCCAGCACACCAGCTTCCTACCTGCCACCCGCAGTTGTCGGCTGCTCAACAGTCGCAGTCCACGCCTCCTCGTCAGTATACCACTGTCGGCTCTGTCTACAACCCGCAGCCTCAGCCTCTCCAGCCACCCGTCCGCCGCGGCCGTACTGTCAAGTCTCTCTTTCCTTACAAGAGCGACTCGCCAGCCGGCCAGCTGCAGTACACCCCATTACAGCAGAATTCCGAACGCGCTGTTAGTCCGGTCCGCTTTGATTCGGATCCCCTACCTTCGACTGTCAACATTAGCCGCCAGCAAAGACATGTTCTGCAGAAGTTTGGCGTAGCGGTTCCCAGCGCACACTCAACTTCAAACGCACCGGCCTCTCTGCAATCACCCACATCTGATAATTCTAATGCAGCACGATACATTGGCAACCGCGCAGTTGATTTTACCACGGGACATCATCTCGCTGCCGACAACTCCACAATGTTTACGAGTGCCAGTGCAGACTCTGACAATGGAAGTGACGGAGCCGATACAAAACCTATATCCGCCATGAACTTCAACAGCTTAACAAACTTGGCCTCCTACACCAACCCAATGCAACGAGCTGCGCAGAAACTCCTGGCCTCCCATCGTCCAAATCCCGTTCCGGACCCTGGCGTGAGTCTCCCTCCAGCCCCACTCTACAAGAGAATTGCCTGGTCTACCAGTAGTTGAATGACTGACCCATTATAGTCTCAAGCATCGGACAGTCACTCGAATCCCTATACTTCCGAGACAGAGCCATTGTTTTCGATGTCAGAAGCTCCAATGTACTTTCGTGGTGCACCTGCACCATTGACTGCGGGACCACCTGGTGTCAGGCAACTCAGGCCGACAACAGTCGAGCAGGAGACCCTCCAGAGAGCCAGGGAGTTCGACGATGAGAATCCAATGATGAACCCGTATATTCACATACCCCTTGGACAGCATATTGGCGGCCCGTCTTTTGAAATCGAGAGCAACTCTTTCGCCCTTGCTGTAGAGGAGTTTGAGGAAGATGACGTGGATGATGGCAACGGAAACTATCGCAACAAGGAAAAGAACCCCATTGTTGATACCCTTACCGCGCGTGAGGCGAGTCTTTACTTTCCAAACAGTCTACCTCCGTCCTTCAACCCCCAGACGCAGCCTATTTCCCCTCATTGGGTATCTGAACGACTCGAAAAGCTCAAGCACTCGTCTGATTCATGCCCGGCGAAAAATCCAGAGAAGTTCGCGGCCGAAAGGAAACGAGCTGTGGATAATCATTTTTATAGCGGAATTAATAAGTTCGGCAAGGCTTTCAATATGGCCGTATTAGAGCACAATCACCACAGCGTAGCTCACACGGTTGGTCGACCTTTCAAGGAACTACAGAATCACGAAGGGAAGGTGGTGAACCGCCAACTTCAAGTTCGCGAAGCATCGCTTATGCCTACATCAGAACAGTAAGTATCATTATTGACATTCTTATTCCGCCCCATTTGAAAAGTTCTGAAGCCTTACAGAAAGTTTATTATAACATCACTAACTTATGATCTTGAACAGTGCTGCGCCTCTGCTGTCAATGGCCCTCCAAGCTATCATCAGTCGGCCAGAAATTTCGCCGTATACCAAGCTTCCAAAGTTTAAGTACACCCTTTACCCAGCTTACGCAAGAGAGTTCTCAGAACACATCAGCAGGGGGGTTTAACGATATTTGGTCAAACGATAGCACGATTTGTTTCATATCCCATTCGGGGTTTTCTAGGAGCAAGTCATGGGTTATGGAGTGATCTGGCTGAGTAGCTCTCGCTTACAAGTTATGTCTTGCAACAACTTTGCTTCTGCGTTTGAGTTTGCACAATCCCGAAGGAAATTTCTGGTCGTACGTTGGAGACTCGCGTTGTGAGCCCTCGCTCTTTTTTTGATAGAATATCAGAGGATAAAAAGAAGCACATCGTTTTCCGAAAAAGAATGTGCAAGACTTGATCACACGCACCGCAATCTGTGGAGTTCAAGTCTCAGAACAGTAGGAAATATTATCGACAGTTTCTTCAATTTCTTAGGACTGATAAAAGTAGTAAGCTGTAGAGCTAGGATTCTGGTTCCGGCAGTCAGGGAGGTTTCCGAAAGGTCAACGGATATTGAGGCCTTTGGAACACTAATCTTATTCAAGACTATCATCAAGCTATATTACCTGTGCTCCTGGCTTTACGCATGCAACAATGGTCGGTACTATGATATAACATAATCAAGTATTCAAAGCTGACTTCATATCAGTTCCACCCCTATATCATCGACACTTTCAGAACCTGCATCATCATTGTCTTTACTATAATTAACCTGCGCAAGACAGGTAGTGCTGTAAACCATCGGATCCTGTCAGTCGGGGCCTGGACACTAATAGTTGTCGTTTGCTCTGCAAAGCGCACTGAAACGGCTATCCTGACGTGAAAGAAGCACATCTAGCTCGCCATCTTCAGCAATTGTACCATCGTGGAGGACGATGACACGATCAAATCCGTGCTTGAGAATTGATTTCGTCTCATGGGTCACCATGAGAACAGTCCAGCCTTTGAATGTCGAGTCTAATATCGCGTTCATGCGTTCCGCGGTGGAGGAATCCAAGCTGTTGATTGAGAATCATTACTGTCAGAACTTGCTAGCTTGAGAAACTTGGGAAGAAAAGCGAAGTAATTAGGGGCACTTTGTGTTTTGATCGCAGAAGGGGGATACTCGAGGATTGGCAAGCTGAAAAAGAAGAAATGAATTCCACTTACTGACTAGTCGCCTCGTCCAACAACAAAACGCCTGTGTTTTTCCCCTTGGCCCGAAGCATGGCGCGACAGAGACAGAATAGTTGCGCCTGACCAGTGCTGAACCAGTCTGGCCGCATTTCTGCTTCGAGGCCCCCGTGATCAGAAATGACGGTCTCTAGTCCCGTGTCCCTCAAGACCGACAGTAGCGCATCATCATCTAGCTCACTGTCTTCGCAGGGGTTCAGGTTAAATCGTACGTTTCCATCCATGAAGAGGGCGTCTTGTGGAACTACAACAACCGCTTTCCGCAGTCGTTCGAGGGCGATATGTGAGATATCCAAGCCGTCGATCTCGATACACCCGCTGTCTAGTTCTGTTAGCCTGACAAGCGTACTTATAAGAGTCGATTTGCCGCTGCCCGTACGTCCACAGATAGCGGTCTTGGTGCCAGTTTCGAAGCGCAGATTGATGTCCTTCAGGATTTTTATAGTGCCATATGAACACGACACATTCCTTAGTACGATCTCCCCTCTGGAAGGCCAGGTCTCCGGTATCTCAAGCCCACAGTGATCTGAACGTTCCTCAACCGGCGTCTCGGTCACGTAACCTTTTATACGGCTGACGGCACCTAGGGACGTATCAAGATTTGACCAATTGGTAACCAACTGAGTGAGAACTTGTCCGAAACCGATCACGCTAACTAGGCCAACGCCTAGACTGGCGGGATCAATCTTATGACGCAGAGCGACGGCGACAGTGACTAACAATGTCGCGAGCCCTGCGGCAATGAGATCGAGCACGAGCGCCAGCCATCTCTGCAAGCAGAAGAGTAGGTAATGAGGGCGTTGTGAAGCATCCAGATACTCCATATTACGTCTCTCGGCGGCCTCGGTCCACGCGAACGAGCGTATTGTGACGCGGCCGTCGAAGGACTCGACGAAGTGCGCGAACAACGGCGCCTTAGTCGCGAGGTCGAGGATGCGCAGTTGGCGCGATGTGCGCCCGTAGACGCGTTGAATGGCGTACACGGTTACGCCTACGAGGGGTATCGCTGCGGCTAGGTAACCGCTGGCGATGGAGGTCAGAGCTAGCTCTGCGAGGTTTGCGGCGATTTTCTCGCATGTCATTAGGAAGCTCAGGGATAGGGGCAGATCCATGAGGTTTAGGTCGCTTGTGAAGCTGCGGGTTCTGGATGTTAGGAGTAGTACACATAGGCTTTGCGATCACTAAATATGGCAAATTCAGGGGATCTTAGGAGAAAGGGCCAACTCACAGGTTCAATACGGTTCCAGTATCGTGTTCGGCGAAAAATGACATAGGGGCCCTAAAGGACGTTAACATGGTCAACTATTGCTGTCGTCCACACTCTGTGTCAGCTGACGTACTGTAGTATTATCATTAACTTCTTATGAATATCTAGAGCCGATCTTGGGAGGATTTGCGTGAAAAAATAACTGTGAAGATAGTCAACCACGAAGCTTCAATCGATTATTCATTGAATGGGCGTCATCACCATACCCTGTTTCGGCCGCAATTGCAAGCACAGCGAGGACTCCGAGTAAGACGTAGACACCTGCCCAGTACCCAAGATTTGGGTTTGGTTCGAGGGTATATTGGTTGACCCAGAACTTGAGCCAGAGTGCTAGTTGGGAGTTAGCAGATACAGGTAGGTACACGATTCAGATAGAGGGCACTTCTGACCCCATCTACGTACTTTGGCTAGTGTTCAAACCAACTAGGATGGCTGTCAAAACCATGAAGATGGATAGTCGAAGTGTTCCCATCGACTTCATGTAGAATACTAGGGCTGATTGCTTGCGCGGCTTGCTGGCAGCCAAAGGTTCATTGCCACCTTGACTTTGCGCTGGCGTCTGAGCAGTGGCCTTTGCGATCGTCGTGTTATTTGCTAAAGAACCATTTACTGCGACATGCTCATCCTTGCCAGCATGTTCGAGCAGAGTATTCGGTTGCAGTACGTGCTTCAAGTCTTCAAAAGAGCCTGTATGGGCGATACGCCCATCCTCAAGCAGCACGATCTTGCTTGCATAGGGTAGCCATTGAGCTTTGGGGAGGTTAGTTGGAAACCACACCTCCACTCACTGACGGGGCCCTACTCACGATTTTGCGTAGCTAGAACGACGGTCCGGCCCTCACGGTTGAAGAATCCAAACTCGCCAAGGAGCGAATGGAATATGGCGTGGGCGACTCTCGTATCGAGCGCGGTAAAGGGGTCGTCGAGAAGCAGAAGTTTCTTTTCGCTGTACACTGCTCTGGCGAGCGCCTATGTTGTGTCAGATATTGGGTAATTAGGAAGAACGACGGCCTTACAAGTCGTTGTTTCTGTCCCCCTGAGAGACGGGAGCCGCCGCTCCCTACCAGTGTTTCGTCTTTATCAGCCATTTGATCGATATCCTCTTTGAGCTGACAAAGTTGAACTACCTCGGTGTATCTGTCTGGAAAGTAGAGCGATGATCCTAGAATCACCTCCCTCAACCGGACGTTAGGTAACCACGGAGCTTGTGCGCAGTATCCTATCTCTTTCGTAGATAAACATGCTAGCGAACCATCCGTAAGGGTCGTTTCACCTAGTATCGAATTGAGTAGCATCGATTTTCCCGCGCCTATGGGACCTGATATCATAATCACATCTAAGAAGCGTAGTTGAAAGTCAATGTTCCGCAGGAAAGGGGCATCTTCACGTTTCCAACTAAACGAGCCATTGTGTATGTTGACGAGAGTAAGCACCCCTGGAGCCTCGCCGTTATTTTGTTCCGTAGGGGAATGTATCATAGCTTCTGGGTAGCTTCTGCGGCTTCTAATGAGTGCATTGTTTTTCTCTTCGCCTCTTCGCAGATAGGTTCCAGGAGATGCAGGTAATTGTGGCTGATTGGCTATAGTGACCCGAGGATCTTGGTAGTTTGCCTCGAGTAGAAACGCTTGAATGCGGTCAAGGCAGCTGATCGTGGAGAGCAGATTCGTCGGAACAGTGACTAGCTCCGCAATCGGCATGATCAGGATAGAGAGCAGAGAGAGTGAGCTGAACGCGATGACAACATCGAAAGCGCTATGATGCGTGACAGTCTGGGCAATGGCAAAGGCCGACAATGTCAGGGGAGGGGTCAAAATTGCCGGGATATTTCCTTTTGACTGTCAGTCTTCATGTAGAGCCTATACGAGATGTAGATTGTGAGGCAATGTTGCGTCTACATACCGATAGCAATGCTCAAGACTTGCAAACGGCGAAATGACTTCTGCGCGTCCATTTCTGCTCGCCTGGTATCCTGTATTCGCGTGGCAATGACAGAGCTTAAACCGAACATCTTAATCGTTCTAATGTGGGTTAATGCTAACGTCGTCGCTTTGACTCGCGTCTGTATCGACTGCATCCATCGAGCCTGGCGGGCGGGGGTTTTCTTCCCAATCTGACTTGCGACTATGCCACACGCTGTAGAGGGTCAGCGTTTTCCATCATGAGGGTATAAGCTATACATACCAACCGCAATCAAAACCGGAGCGACTATGGTTGCTTTGAGATAAGAAGATAGAATCCACAAGCCAAGGCCGACTTGCAATATGTTGGGAATAATGTGCACGACCCATTGCATGGTTTGAGATATCCTGTCAATCTCAGAGCTCATTAAGTTGACAGGTCTGGAACTGCTTCCATAATCCTGAGCTGGAACATTCAAGCTATATTTGAATATCATTCCCACCAATGATCCTCTTACCTTCGTCAACAGGCGGAAGGTGAGGTGCTGTGACCACAAGGTCATGATCTGTCAAGAGGGACGTGAGTTACCGATCTCGGATCTACCGCAGACGAATACGACGCGCGACGTACAGCGACCCCTGAGTATGTGAAGGCATAGGCCACCACGAGGCTGTAGCCAAAGTAGACGGGTCTATCAGCGTAATTCGTTATGTATGACAACGTTGTCTGAACCAATATAGGCTGTGTGATCATGAATGCTACCAAGCCAAGACGTGGTAAATGAATAAGCAGGAGATCTCGGTAGAAAGTGGCTGTCAGCGCTGTCACCAACCGCCACCTACTCTTGGACACTGCAGCGTACCAAGCCTTTTCTAGATTGTGCCTTAGTTCTGTCCCTGAAAGAGATTTTTCCAGCGAACATAGGTCATCCGTTGTAAGGGGTCTACCGTAGCCGGATCCGAATATAGGGTACAGCCAACGGAAAAAGGTACGGCCAAACAATCCGGCGTGCTCCTCAGGCGAGTAAGAATCATAGCCCTCAGGCTTAATATATCTCGATGCGGGCTTATTCAAAGATTCGAGTATCAACGACACAATCTTCAATATAAGCGCAGCACATTGGACGCCAACAAGCGTGCTATCAGACTTCGCTGAGTATATTGTGATTAACCATGAACTCCTTAGACATGCTCCATCAAGGGGTAGCGTCAGGAAAATGTAACTCTGAATCAGAAGAGAGGGGCCCGGATTGCGTGAGTGTTCGAGCCAAGTCAACATGACTAGGCTTAGGATGGCTACGAAGGTAACAGATGAAGCCGGTATAGCTAGTTTTGAGGAGAAACGAGCGTCGCCACGGGAGTCAAGCACGAGTATGGCAATTTGGACAACTTGCAGGGCGCTCAATACAAGGAGAATAGCCTATTAGCGGTATTTGATCACTGGTTACATCACATGGTAACCAATATGGTAGGGTGTTGAAGAACTTACGCTCTTCTGGGCCCTACGTAATGGCCAAGCTATGACCTTGGGCCGCCCTTTGCATCGCCAGGCGCGTACAGCAGCTGAAAACGTGATGAGGAGACTGGGAACAAGGTTGAAGAAGAGATGTTCAAATAACAGAGTGAAGTCGAAACGGCGGCATTGTCTATCGAGGAATGGTAAAGTCGGTCCAAAGCTGCGGTCTGCGTTGCACGCCATGGTTCAATGGAGGACCTGTGCTCTCGGTGAAGGAGCAACGTGAACTACTAAAGGATACCGCCGATGAAGGACTTCTCGTATGGCCTTATTAGGTGGGAAAATGCCATGAACAGACAGAGTAGGCTGTTCAGCTCGTCGTTCAAGCTTATCTTGGTGCTCCTCACTGCGCATAGCTGTCAAAAGTTGTCTCGTAGGTGTGGGCGGCGACTTTCATGTCGGACAGCAACAAAGGACAGAGTCTCGTTAGGTGGTGACTTCCACTCAGCCCGATCGAGCGATCATGGATGTGATGAAGTAAGGCAGATACATCCAGATTTATATAAGTATTCAGTACATACCTAGGTACCCAGTAGGTACCTACTTAGTACTTATCTTGTAGACGAGGTACCAGAGTGTGACTGAGCTCGTATACCGCTCACCTAGTCTCGGTACATGCTCAACTACCTACATGTAAGTGTAGGAGAGTGAGCATGCTGTTGGGACGTGAAGCGGCCGGCCATTGTTGACATGCCGTATCACGTTGCGGCGGTAGCGCGCTCATTTGCATCTCAAACCAGAGCGTGTGATTTTACCGTATTTTCGGGACCACGTGCATGTAGAGATTACCATGTACATATGGGCGTTCGAAGCAGCTGCAGCCACTACCCAATGGATATGAAAGCTTCCGTGTCTCTGTTATATGCAGGAGGGTCTGCAAAGCAACATTGAGCCTTCCAAAATCAGTGGTTATGTACCTTCATGCGTGGTCATCACGACCAATCAGGGTTGGCAGGGCGTAGTTGTTGGCGCAAAGTCGCATGCACGCACTGTCAGCTTCCGATAAGCAACTACGACCGGATCAAGACGTTGGCCCTTTTTCTTCTTGCCAATAGGTAGTCACTATATGATTCAATAGGATGAGGGTAAACCTATTTCAGCCGATCGCCTGTAGATACGTCTATTAGGACGAGCTACATCCCGAGCTCGAGTTCCGCTAACACCAAGTAATCGCTTACCGCTTACCATCAGGCGGCTCTATCGACGTATTCACGAGCGGAGCAGGCAGCATAAGTATCGACAGCTCAGCTAGTATCAATAAGAGTATTGCGCAACATCGCCATTCTCGCGTCTCTGCTTCATCATGTTTCTATATTTACGAAGACGTTACCAATTGATACCCTCGGATGATATTCAAGTAGAAGATACTGGCATACGATTCAAGACACACGTCAAAGGGATCTTATCTATCCTTCTCGTGTTGATTATCTCGGCGGGAATCATCGCTACTCTGCAAGGGACGTCGGAGAAGGCGACCGATGAAACCCAATGTTTAATGGCATCTTGCGGCAAAACACCGACCTCGGCACGGCGCTCTGGTTGCATTTTTGACATGTCTTTGTTCAGTTGGGTTGCGCGGGATTGCCTACCTACAACAATCACCACGGACAGCGGTCCTATGGCCTCAATGAGGACAAGTTCATGGAGATGGGCCAACTTACCGTTTCCACGGCTTTCTAGAGACTTCTTGCCTTTGAAGGTCGTTGCTGAGGGTACACAAGGGGGCTTGTTCGTTAATCAAGAGTTTCTCAGATCTCACTGCCTTGCGGTTGACAGCATGTGGGCAATTCTCGAAGGAGAACCTTCTAAGAGATCATGCAGCGCTGCTCTTAGCAAAGCACGACTTTTTTGCGGTCTCAGCGGCAATATCACGGCAAGCGTCTGGAGCAGCACCGGAACTGCGTGGACTTTGCTTCCAGTGAGATATATGAGCTGTTGATGATGCGCAATAGTCACGAGGGAAGGCGTTCGTGTCTTGGTTGTTCTAACTGGATAGTTGAGTGTGCATGGCCTTTATCATGGATTCATCATATGATGAGTTCTCGCCCTATAAGCTTTACATTAGTTATATATATGAGAATGACTCGAAGGATAAGTGTCGACTGCTCCCAAATGTATACAGTCAAGAGACTCAGTGTTCCATGTCCAGGTATTCTTGGCAACAGCCCACCGGGAGCAAGTATCTCAGTTCGAGATACTTGCACCAAAATTATGCTTATAAACCGTCTCAAGCGCCCCTTGCCAAAGCCTCGTAGGCCCATAATACATAGGCACTGTTGGTTGGTTTTACCCCTACACACCAGTAAGTTCGTATGGATCTCGGTACCTACGTGCGTAGGCTACATACTCACATGCTGCATGTTATGGGTAAAGAGGAGAAAATCTAATCACTAGGCTCCAACGTAGAATATGCGCCCAATCGACACAGCCACCTACAAAACCTTGGACCCTTGGTGCCTGGGTATGTCCACACCAATTCTTTCTCTCCCTCAATTCATACGAACAAGGATCGTGGTGCAATTAAAGAGTGTGGAGCATATTGATTAAACGAGCGTATCTACTAAGAAGTAAATCCAACTTATCAACTAACCCTGCATATTCTGATCTTTCTGTTTCAGCACACCAGCACAACAGTCATGAGTCCGTAGAGAGCGACGATTGATTGACATGAGCAAGCTAGATGCGATATTCAAAGTGAAGGGGCTTCTAGCATCAACCAACATTTAGGACGCAATCTACCACTAGAATTTCGCTCGCGAAGAATCCGTAAATGGAAGGGATTCTTCGATCTGCTCCCCAGCAACATGAATGTAAGCTGGAGGTGCTCTACGTCGCGTAGCTATCAAGGCTCGGGCACCTAGAAAACCCAGTATAAGGTTGGTCAGTGCTGCTTCAACGATCAGGACAATAACCCATGCGTTCAACCCTGAGGAGTGAGAGCTGCTCTCGGTGTTGCGTAATACTGTCAAGAGGGCACTTGTCTTGGGATTCCGTTCCAACATTCCCATTTCTAGATTCCACATAGTCAGAGAGGTTCGCTAACAATTTTGTTGATGCCAGTTGAGAGACTGTATACTTACTGATGATCGTGCCGTCCTCTTCTTCCCAGTCCGACATCTGAAAGCCCCGCTCCAAACGTCCCCGAGCGATGTCACTCAAAGTACGGACTGGTTCGCGGTAGTCAGAGAGCCGTTCCGCGTAGACTTTCAATAGTGATATACAGTGGATGATGTGGAAAAGATAGAAGTCGTTGATATTATCTCGGCCAAGGTCGATAGCATCAGCTAGCGTGTTGGCGCAGTGATGTTGATGCTGGCTAGCCAGGGCATAGCCGTACCCGATCTCGTCTGTCTCCAGAAGGGTCGGGACGGGATGAGTACCGTTCCAACCAAGTTCGGTCGCCGCACGCAATTGGCGCCCCGTGACTTGAAGGTATAGGTTGAGGTACGTGACCTTTTCCTGCTCATTGATAGCGTTGTCGAATAGCGTCTTTAGGTGCTCTGGTACGTGGTCCCGGTCTACTTGGTCATCCGCAGGTACGATGTCATATTCAAACAATTTCCGGCCTCGGTCCGAAGTTTCCCTCAGGGGGTTTTCACGCATCTGAGAGTAGACCCAATCTTTCAAGGCTTGGTCCTCCGCTGCTTGGTCTTCCAGAGGAATTGACCTTTTACCAACTCTATTTGCCGAACGCAACGCGCGAGAGAGTGTGCTCCTCGTGATCATATGGGATTCATCACGGAGTATCTGAGGATCCACGCCATAAGAGGCAGGCGGGGCCATGCGCTTGTCGACCGACACCTCAGCTTCAGCATCGGCTTCCTTAATGACATACCAAGGTTGGCGTTTATCAACCGAAGTATCGGCCTCAGCGTCAGCCTCTTTAATAACATACCAAGGCTGACGCCTTTCGACAGAGCTATCGACTTCTCCGTCGATTTCAGCATCGGCTTCTTTAATGACATACCACGGTTGTCGCTTCTCCACTGCATCGTCGGCTGCCGCGTCAGCTTCCTTGATAACATACCAGGGCTGACGTTTTTCGACTGGATCGTCAGCTTCAGCGTCGGCTTCCTTGATGACATACCAAGGTTGGCGTTTGTCAACCGAACCGTCGGCCTCAGCGTCGGCCTCTTTTATAACGTACCAAGGCTGACGCTTCTCAACTGAACCATCGAGTTCAGCATCAGCCTCTTTGATGACATACCATGGCTGGCGTTTTTCAATATCGATACCATCTTCGGCCTGTACATCTGAGTCCTTGATGACATACCAAGGCTGGCGCTTTTCGACGGGGGCGTCGGCTTTATCCTCTGCATCTGATTCCTTAATGACATACCAGGGCTGTCGCTTCTCGACCTGTGTCACGTCTTCGGCCTCTGCGTCTGATTCTTTAATCACATACCAAGGTTGGCGCTTCTCGACAATGTCATCACCTTCATTCTGTGCGTCGGATTCCTTGATAACGTACCAGGGCTGACGCTTCTCAAGTTCAGCATCAGCCTCTTTGATGACGTACCAAGGCTGACGCTTCACTCGAAGGGATGTAACGATTGTAGCAAATGTAAGTAAGTAGAGTGTAGAGGGAAACCACATTTTCAGATTGGACAAGTTCCTATTCAAGACGATTGTGTAGTATTTTCAAGTTGTGATATTACTCTGAGAGAAGTTGCTTTTCGGCGTAAATGACTACCAACACGACGACTCGAACATCGGCTATATAACTCGAGGCTTCTGACTTTCTTTGGTATTGTCTCTTCCTCATCAAACCTCATGCAATGTCAGCAGTCACGTCACTGTGGGAAGTGTTTGGGTCTAATCGGATTATTAGATCTAGTGTTCATGGAGGGGACTAATACCTTACCAGTGCTGTCATCTGCCTACGAGAGTGTCTTCAATTACTCATGCCATAATAAGGGGCTAGACACATGCTGCCTCGATTGCCTCGAAGCATCTGCAAAGTCAGCCATACTAAGACAGATGTCAGCGTTCATGTAGGGTCATCAGTCATCATTATTACATCCCAGGTGACTTGCTTGACGATCTTGACCAGAAGGGTCGAATTTAGATACTTTAGTTTCTAACAAGCTCCCTACAGCCATCGCGAATGTCAACATGGCTCCTGCGTGGCTTCCGTCCACCTATCGATAGAATCATTCATAGCTTCAGAATTTTACTACTAGTTGTGCGTTACTAAGGCGACTGTCGCCATTGACCGATACTGCTTATAATCAAACCGCCTATATCTGGCTGAGCTCATCCATAGACGTATCAACCTCGAGGCGGCTCGTCAGAGCTCCATTTTAGCAATCTCACAATGTTCCTGTGTCATTACGCTTTAGCGGTACTGGCGACCTTGTTCATACGCTGTAATAGCGCTTTTACAGAGCTCTCAGGACAAACCCTCTCTTACGCCTCTATTGTAACCGACGACTTGGATGCCTTTCAAGGAAATATTCTGTCCCCTATACTTCAGCCCCGCGTGCCCGGTTCAAAAGGCTCGCTCGCTGTCCGCCGACATATTGTCAAGTTTTTCCGCGAACAATTACCATCTTGGGACGTGGAGCTGCAAGAATCGAGCAGCTTAGTTCCTTCTCCTGTGCTTAGCGCAACAGGACCACGAGTGGTATCGTTCGTGAACATCATCGCGACCCGGGATCCGAGACCTGCGACCATTCGAACAACCAACAGACTAGTTATTGCCGCTCACTACGACTCTAAACTTGGGGATGGTCGAATCGGAGAGAACGGGGAGGCTCTCTTCGAAGACTTCGTTGGGGCAACAGACTCGGCTGCGCCGTGTGCCATCATGCTGCATGCGGCACGTACCGTTGATAAGCTCCTCACGAAGAAGTGGGACGAGATGCAGGAATTAGGCTTCTCCTTCGATATGGAGAGGGGTATTCGGCTTGTCTTCTTCGATGGTGAGGAAGCTTTCGGTAATTGGAGCAAGACGGACTCCTTATATGGCTCTCGTGCTCTAGCTGCGCATTGGAGCCTCGAGGATGAGTCCGGACACAGAGATATAGATGATATCGAGTTGCTACTCTTGCTAGACCTACTCGGGGCCTCTGAGGTTTCCGTGCCATCGTTCTTTAGGGACACACATTGGGCGTACCAGCAGCTAGCGAAGATAGAGCAAGATTTCCGAGCGGCTGGACTCCTGGAGTCAACAAGGTTAGGATATGATGCGACTTCCAAGCCTGCGATATATTTCCCCGACGCAGAGCGCAATACTGAAGATAACGGTGCATGGCCAGGTGGAACTTTGGGAGATGACCATATCCCATTCTGGCAGCTTGGTGCCCGCGTTCTACACCTGATTAGCGTACCGTATCCGACTGTGTGGCACAGTATGCGCGACGATGCTGCTCATCTAGATATGCCAAAAGTCCGGGATTGGACAAGACTTATAAGTGCATTTATATGCGGTTGGATGCACCTAGATGGGTACACTTGAGACCTGCAGCACGTGTGCACCAGTTCTCCTCGCAGAATATATTGCAATTTAACAACGCAAGTGTAATCACATGACTCTTTCCGGACGGAAACCATGTTGTTAGTTCGATACTTTGCCTGAGAGCATTATCTTGAGAATGTAACCCTCCAAGTTTGGCGCCACTTTGCAGGCATCTCATGGGATCTTCGGCCTCAGATCGACATACAGGATGCGGCAACGACAAGCTGACCAGCTGCGGAGGAAAATGTCCGCAGCGGCTGGTCGCCACGATACGGTTAACCTCAAGTTTACTGATTCCTATAGGATGAATTCTAAAGATAGAATCAACTGTGAATATTATTGGCCTGAACCTCAAGGAGCCTTCTGGGGTAACTAATCAATCCGTAACGGGGTATTATCAATGACTGAGGCGTAATTCACTGGGCTTCTCCCTTCAAACCCAGAGAAGTCGATCAAAACTATTTGTTTGACTTAAAGTCCCAATTTTTGGTCTTTCAGATGTCGCCGCACTTGCTCTGTTCGTCGAGTTCGTTTCTGTCATTCAGCTGAGCGATTATTTGATCCTTCGCACGTTTATTTACCTACATGTTTTCTATTAAATTATTTGATGCCTTGAAGGCTTGGATAGCCCTAGCCTACACTGCGCCGCAACAATGGACCTGTGCCAGTGGCTTATAAACAGTAGACACTTTGCTGCATGATTCAAGTATCAGTCCTTCGGAACATGCAAGATATTAACGCAGCTCTTACCAACAAGTGAAACTTGCATCGGGAACCGGAATAAATGGTAACGACTTACACTACGAGCCAAGAAAGAAATGGCTGGCGCTCAGCTCATGATAAATATCATTACCACTTGGTTCAAGTAGAGGGGTGTAAGATCATGCAACATTCTTAACGAAGCTGTCCATGATATATTAATGAAATGTCATTCCTATGGGTGTTGATGATGATTCACGGGGTTATCGTGGTAACATGGCAGATAACCTCTTCGCGCTGACAAGCATAGACACTCAAAGGGAGAAGAGGAAAGCTCAAAACCGCATTGCCCAGCGTAACCACCGTAAGTCTAATTCTAATGTCATCTTCGTCGTTCATCCACTCAGTCAGCTAGGGTCTAGACAGAAAGCCTCCTTCGGCGGACGGACCTCTTCGGTTTCTATAGCCACTCATCAAGATCTGCTCCCTACTCCCTCGGATGACTCTGTACTTAGCAATTTCGACAGCCAGCAACCTACCCCTGAGCCTCACCAGAACGTTGATGAACGATCAAATGCCCCTTCATCTGTGAGCGGTCTCAATTTTTCGGAGGAAATAAGTTCATGTCTCCGTTCTTTAGAAAAGGATGCTTTTCAAAGTTCAAGCAACAGCATAGTGCAATTCGATGATACCGGCAGTGAGATGATAGTAAGTCCGGACAGAACTTTAGTTCGATTTTCAGCAGTATCGCTTGAGCATTTTGGCTTACTGTTTCTCGTGGTGTCTAGAAAGGGGTTGGCTATCTGATGGGTAGAACAGCGTTGCATATTGCTTGTAAAAAGGGGCATACGGGAATCGCGGCTTTTCTCCTTGCTAATGGTGCTGATGCCAATGCCTTTGATGATGTTGGCAGAACGCCGCTACATTGGGCTGCTGAATCCGGTCACCTTGAAATCTTAGCCTCCCTTCTTGACCATGGTGCTAATACTGAGTTAATGGACGGCCTTGGGTTTCGTGCGATCCACATAGCAGTAGAGTCCGGCCAGGAAGAGTTTGTTAAGGGCTTAGTGATGGGGGGAGCAGATCCAAATAGCAGGTCCTGGGGATGACTAATTGGAAATACCACCTTCTCAAGCGACAGCTATATCATACGTTGAATTACTTAAGCGTCCCCCTTACCCGGCATCATGAATATGAGACAGTGAATGGGATTAACCGAGGCGCGATTGGTATTAAACGTCACTCTTGCATGCTTGCGCATCCTTTTATGCAACGTCAGCATTTGCACCTAGCGCCTTGATGACAGTGACAAGATCTTAGCTACCGACATGAAGGGGCCTGGAGGTGGTGCTGCTGACCATGCATTATCAACCGAGGGCCTTCCTGTATTCTACGTCACTATTTCTCTTAGCTAACACGGTGCTTCGCGGAAGATACAGCGAGAACATGGCCCAGCAGATATTTGCCAACATCTTTTGTAATTACCATTTGCTAATCAGCGAGACTGTAATCGGACGTATGCTAACTCTTCATATCCCACAGCTGCTTCTAGAAACACGGCACTCAATGTCTAGTCTGTTTGGTTGGCCTTCTTGATGTAGGGCCCTATATGCTTCCAATTCGTATGCTCTTCTGAGCAAGTGGTCAACGAAGCATTGCCAACATGAACACCCGTCATACGACTATCGCCGCCCTAACTACTGTAGCTGTCCTCGGTATTGTTCTGGCAATTTACAACGTCCAGTTTCGGGGCCATCTCTCTTGGATAGATGATCTTGGCTTTCAGCCATTCCACCTAGAAATCGCTGAACATAATAGCTCAGTGGCTTCTTGTATTAAACAAGATCTCCGATTAGGGACGCAGAAAAGACTCTTTCAAAACAAGGCGATCGGGAAAGCCATGATCGGTGACGATCCGTCACTCCTGGGACAGGCCAAGTTGCAGCCAAATCATGGCTTCATACGACTGAAAGACAAGAAGACACAGCATGTCCGTTGGTATGGCGTCTCTATGTTCCATCAACTTCATTGCCTCGACATGATTCGAGAACGACTGGAGCAGACCAAGGCCGCTCAGGAGGGTCAAGGTACCGAGATGTTCTCACATCATCATCAACATGACAGCAACCAGTCCACGTGGGAACATCTGTTTCACTGTAGGTCGCAATACCGCGATGTGTTTTACACGGATATTGAATAACTTATAAGGGAACTACAGGCTTAGACTACATTGCCCAAGCAGTCGCTTGCACCGCAGATGACACTGTTGAGTTTTCGAAGGTGGAGAATATTCATGGGGTCCCACGACTTATTGTTGACGGAGATAACGAAACACATTACTGCCGTGATTTCGATAAAGTGGCAGCTATTATGGAATCGAGTGATAAAGAACCAGTAGAGGTCGTGGATGTCGCTCCTGGAGACACCATCATGATGCTGGCAAGTCGAGCTGGGCGCGTTGTTGACGTTACAACTTGAAAGCACACAACGATCCATTCTAATACGCTGCGTACTGTCATTTCGCGTTTGTGGGGTAGTAAGATACGAAAGTTCCGTATGATCAGATAGAAAGGAAGAATGTCTAACAGGCTACAACCAGTTTGTAGACAAATGGTAAAGTTAAAGTACAAGTGACAAGCAATTCTTATAATTCTAAAAACCCCATATCGGCGTGGTATGCGAATCCAGCCTCATAAACTCGAACTAGTTGCATGCTTCTTCAGAAACGCATTGTACCTCTCGTAGAAAACCGGTGTAAGAGGGTGATTAATAATGACGGCGGGGAAGCAATGCGGCACACCGCCGTAACAGTACATCTCAGCATGCACCCCAGCAGCCTTCAGGGCGTCAGCGTAAGCGAAACCAGCGTCGCGAAAAATATCAACGCCCGCGGATTGTATCACTATAAATAGTCGACCGATCGTAAGCGAAACTGGCTTGAACAGTACTGGGAACCATACGAGACTTAGAGTCGGGAAGGGAGGAAGATTGATCGACTTACGTGCTGGCGGGAGTCCTGCCAGTGAGGGAGTAAGCAGAGGCGAGTGCCTGTAATCAGGCGTGGGATCGGGTATGTAGCAATTGGCGAAGACGTCGAACTTGCAGAGACTGAGGACGCAGTTTTCCGCGTTCTGGATGAAGCTGCCGAACTCATACTTGTCGAAGGGGAGGAACTTGGTATGGCAGAGCGATGGGAAGTGGAGCACCTGGGCAATGATGCCTGAGACACCATCGTCTCTGGCCAAAATGGATAACGCGGCAGCCTAGTCGATGTGTCAGTGAGAAGCGACTCAAGGAATTGAAGTGTTGAACCCACTAGATTGGCACCAGCGCTGCTACCTGCAACAATGATCTTCTCAGGGTTAATCCCGAGAGTCTTCGCATTCTTCTTACACTGGTAGTCGAGAGTCAGTAGATAGAGCGTGTTGAGAGAGACTGGACAACGGCACACGTACCCATAGCAAGCCATCGTAGCTATCCTCGACTGGTATCGGGAAAGGGTGTTCAGGAGCCCTTATACAACGTTAGTAAAAACTCAAGATGTAAATCGAATGCAAAATTATGCCCACAATCGGTAATCTACGCTGACGACGACGATATTGGGGTTTGTGGCAGCATAGACGTTTTCAGCACCATCTGTCTCATGTCCCCCAACACAGAAGCCTAAATAGAGGGAGTTAGTATGCTAAATCCAACGTGAAAAAAAAGACGTAACGGCCACTATTACATACCTCCACCGTGCATGCGATACACAAGGGTTGCGTCTGCCGCGACATTTGGAGATTTGTAGATTTTCAACTCAATCAAGTGGCCGTCACGAGCAGAAAAGTGCAAGAGCTCGGTCTTCACTTCGCGGTATCGATCGGGACCACCAGGAGGCATAGCAGCGTCAGCGTCGCCGGCCGCTTCGCGGAAGGCGGGCATATCAGGTAACGCCCAGAGCTTTTCATAAGCCGCGCCGATGGCATCTTCGATTTCCAAGAATTCTGGCGTCTTCTCGGACAGATGGCCATACTTTGGCATTGGTTTGGAGTTGGGGTCGATGTCGACGTACTGCGGCTTATCTTTAAGGCCGATCATTGTGAGTTGCTGGGGTTCTGTAATAAGGTGCCTAGGCTGTCTGTGGTGGTGAGATGAGGACGTCAATTACTGCCGGACGCATCACGGCTTCTTATATCTTTTTCGCATTCTGATTACGAGAGGAAGCACATATAACCTTTAGCCATTAGGGGTCGTGTTTGATGCGGAGTTCATGCCGTGCGACAGTAAGTCGATTACCAAGCTTTTTCAGACCACGAAGTGTAGCCGAGTCTTCAACTCAGTCTCATCACTATGAGACATAATTCTCTTTCTTCACTTGACAGCAGAGAGTAGCTGAGTAGTAGGTCTAGTCAGCCTGTACACCATCATCATAGAGTAGCAGTGCAAGTAGGAGCATGAGTGGCTCAGCCCTACGTGAACCTCATCACTATGAATCATACTTGAAGTAACCATCTTGGGTTAGACCAGGTACCCTGCCAAGGAGAAGAATCCCTCAAACAGCTCTACGCTAACCGCCTCTGATACTTCTGTATTGCCATCACGGCCCATCTCGTTGCAAATTATCTCAAACGCTCCCTAGAAGCCGTATCTGAGATGGATCCCTTCGAATCCCTGTTCCGTTTCTACAGAGCGGACTCGCCGGCGCGAGGGGGCTTAGCCAGGAATACCGTAGAGCCATCACTATGAATCATGTCCAAGAGTTTAATATTCGTTGACCGGGGGGGAGTGTCGATGGCCCGTCCAGTATCCTTCACATGTTGTCCATATATAGAGCTCAAGAGCATCACAACAAGAACTCTGAAATCAACTCACAGCATCCACTCACAGCAACCAAGCGACACACGTCTTACAACAGCATTTCGAGATACTCCTCATAATTCACGATACTCTTCATGCTCTCGAATAGTCTGAACCTGAACACAACCTCTCAGACCCAAATGGCCAAATTTACACTACCCCAGTCGGCAACTGGCCTCCGCGTGGTGCCAGAGTCGCAGTTGGACCTACGGCCTGAAGAGGAGATCGCAGCAGATCTCCGCTCATTTCGACCTATCACCTCAGAGAAGAACGTGTGGTGTTTCTGGGATAAGGGTTTGGATCGAATGTACCCGAGTTACCGACAAACAGTACTCAACTGGGTGAGAAAGCTCGGCAGCTCCTGGACGGTCCGGGTCGTCGATCTCATTGAGGACTCGCCCAACAATGTCTACAACTATGTGAGCAAGGACTGGTTCCCCGACTGCTTCGTGAACCGGAAGATGGACGGTAAACATGCGGCGCAACACGCTGCCGACCTCGTACGGCTACCGCTAATATACGAGCACGGAGGTGTCTGGATGGATGTCGGGAACATGCTGCACACCCACCTCGACCAATTATTCTGGAATGCTCTGACAGCTCCGGATTCACCCTACGAAATGGGTGTGTGGCTCATCAACGGGCAGATCAGAAAGCAATGGGGTAGTTTCGGCAACTTCATGCTGGCAGCGCGCAAGGGCTGCATCTTCATCAAGAACTGGCACAACTCTTATAAGGAGCTGTGGAGAGGGCGTACCAACGCGACCGACTTCCACAAATCTCCTCTAGTGCAGGAAATCGGGATTGCCGAATGTCTGGGCGACTCGGAATTCAAGGATCAGGTGTTCTGGATGAGCGACTACGTGGCCCAGATGCTGCTGGGCGATCGCACGAAGAACTTGCTCGACGTCAGCACAGGCTGGAACGGGCGCGAGTTCTGGGAGAACAAGGTATTCATGGTGGACGGGGTACCAAATGGTATTCTCGGGGCGATCAGGACCGGCTACGACGGGTACAAGCAGGCTGAGCTCTTCACGACGCCACTCGATGATCCACACCAGGATAAGAGACAGGCCGCGGAGGCGTTCGTTGTAGAGATGCTGGAGAAGAGCCACATGTACAAGGTCTATCACAACTCAATGAGCGGTATACCGGCTCTTGGGGATGTGGTCAAGAAAGACGGCTTCAAGGACGCCGACCATAGACCGGGCACATTTGGCGAGCTGTATAGGTACGGAACGGTACACTGGGAGTCGACGCGCGCGGTGGAACGTTTGACACCTCAGCCAACGAGCGACAAGCTGATTAGGGCCACACCTACGACACCATCGGCGGGTGAAGTTTACGATGGCTAGTAGTTGTTCGTGGGGGGAAGTCGCATGTTCCTGAGTTAGAATGGAACGGCCTTGTTCATAATGTGTATCGATAGCCATCGATATCAAGATCATAGAGCATCAGTTAGAAAAATAGAATTAGCATAAGACATGCAGTGGTTTTGTCGATTTTGTATCGTAAGCAAGGAGCCCCCTTGGTTTCCAAGTTTAGACTACCGACGAGCCTTCCGCAGCGATAGAGCTCATTTGGTTCCTTGTATTCATCTTTGGCATTGTCCGAATCACCTATGTGCACTCAGCCACCTCGCCTCAGATCAAGTGTCTTGGATAGTCAACCACATGCTGCGTCCATGATGGTTGCAGACGTCGCTCGGGAATGCAGACATTGAAGGAAATAAAAAATCTAGGTGCAAACAGCAACCGCGATAACCGATCTTTCAATTGCAGATTGCCGTGTCTATGCTCTCTGTTCTAGCAGTTGGTAGTATGCTAGCCGTAGTGATGGATGCGATAAACAAAGGACCATTGGATGCAGTAGGTAGGTACCTGGGTTTGGGCAGTGAATAAAGGACACTACACTACCTACATACACAGCTCCACTTCACACAGCTAGAAGAAGGACATACACAGACAGGACCAGAAGGAGTATGAACCGCACAATTGTTGGCTAAACTGCGCGGTCATGCAAGCACTAAAATATAATGACATTGCTAAAAATTAAAGTTAAAAATAGAAGAAAAAGAGTCTCCCGAGCGTGAGTCGAACACGCGACCTGTGGATTTTCCATAGTTATTGCAATTACAGTCCATCGCTCTACCAACTGAGCTATCAGGAGCTTTCATCTTGCTCTTTTCTGGTGTACGGTGCGTCGCTGATAAGCAAATAGATATAGATATCTAATAGATCAAACCCCCAATATGCATCCAGCTCTGCTTTTGAAGTAATTATTTGTTTGAGGCCAAGTGGGTGGTGTAAATTCTATGCGCAAGCCCCATACCCTACCTGTGGAAGTGAGGGAAACTATGTATTGCTAATTACCTTCAAATTAACTAGATAAAATCAACCAACGTATTGGTACGGTCTAGCGAAGCGATATCAACGTTACTCTTACACCAGGAATCCGCTCCCTTGTTAGCCGAAGTCGTTTCCCTTTTAGGGGTATCACTCCTTATACGCATCATGTGTCACCCGCAAGATTCAAAGCCTAGGTTCCCTGTAGCATCATAGGATAGGGTGAGGATAGGTGCCAACAAGTGACACCATTATTGTGCCGCGTGATAACAGAGTCCTTATAGTTATTAGGAAATTTGTCTTCAAAATAGTCGCTTACTACTTTAAAGTGTGGCTTCACGATAGATATCGTACATAATAACCAGTTATATATAGTACTATTACAGAGAAGCGATATAGCTACTTACTATAGCCTGCATAACATACTTAGTTCTGAGTGATTTTTTTATGAGTTTAATTGGTCCTATAAAGGATACAGGAGCTTACTATAATAAGACAAGAAAGACCCGGTCTAGATATACGCTTAGAATTCACAAATGTTGTTAATGATGTGCTGTATCCGCTGTTACGAACCCATGGCAAATCCCTCAGGACCAACATCTAATATATTGCCGGGCTATTGTCGATAATCACATTCATCAAGCCCATTTCGAATACAAAGATACGTCGCATTTCATCATATGAAAGCGTCATATTCTCCTAGGTACTAGTCGAAGATGACCTAAGGAGAGATGAAACTGTGTAAATAACATCGTAACTTAGAACAGTGAGACCTCCTCCAGTGCTATTTTAATCACGTATAAGACGCAATGAACAGTATCTGATTCACATTGTGTTAAGTCAAATTCATGTGCCTGAATATGCATGCGACGAACTGGCGAATCGGCAATTGAATCTGTCCTCGGTGTAAATTATCCGGCCCCAATTCCTAGTATCGTCGCGCCCAGATAGGCCTACTCATATTGCTCCAATCTATAACGATCTCGCTTCTAAGTCGTAAGGCTTGGGCGCCAGTCGTGGCGAAGAGATATATTGCCTTGGCAAGATGATCAACGATGAGAAGCGGCATATCTTATGCCCCCTGTGAGGATGGAGGTTCGGAATCATTAATTATTAAACCCCTCGCTGGTATGGCGCCGTATTGAATCTTGAAATCATGTTTATCATTACTCGAAACTCACGAACCTCATACACGAACCGCACACACGAGAGTCGATATATATCAAGGAGGATAGGGTGTACTCCCGCGAAAATGAAGGCCGTCTACCTCCTAATCGCCCAAGCCGGGTTCTCCCAGGCCGGTCTCCGATTCGGATGCTCCTCCGTATCAGTCCAGCGCTTAGATCCAGTCGTAGAACCAGGTCACATCCCTTCGGCCCACGTCCATCAGATCGTGGGCGGGAATGCCTTCAACGCGACCATGCAGGGCGACATCGGCGAGAAAGGCAGCTGCACAACATGCGCATACACGGAAGACTTCTCGAATTACTGGACGGCGTTGCTCTACTTTAGACACGAGAACGGCTCCTACAAGCGGGTGCCGCAGTATCCTAATGCGCAGCTTGGTTATGAGGGCCAGGATGCGCCGGATATTAAGGGTGGGATGACGATTTACTATACACAGAAGGACTTCAATGGCAATGGTGACCAGTATATCACCGCCTTTAAACCCGTATGTGACAGCGCCTTTCTAAAGGGAAAAGGGAAAGGCGAGGGATGGTTCCAGTTAACATGATGCTCAGGGCTTCCGCATGACGGTCGGTTCTCCCACGACGACGTCTATCGCCAATTCAAGCGCGCAACCAGGGCTCCGATATACATGTCTACAAACTATCTTGACGAGAGGCTTTGAGACTCCTGATTTTCCCGACAAGGTTAGTGTCCCGGTGTTACTTTCGCCTCCGTTCGACGTGTGTAAAGCATGGGACATGGATTGCAGCAGATATGATTTTCTGCTGCTATGACTTCTATGGCTCCGAAGATTTCGATATTTATCATTACCCTATAAGCGGCAATCACTGATTCGATATTCACAGCCATGCCCTGCAGGAATAATGGCCATCCACCACTTCCCCGCCTGCTGGGACGGCGTGAACCTCGACAGCCCAGATCACCAATCCCACATGTACAGCACGACGAAAGGGCAATTCCAGGAGGCAGGTCCCTGTCCTGCTTCCCACCCCGTCCGCGTCCCTCAGGTAGCCTACGAGACGCTGTGGAACACCACAGCCTTCGACGACATGTGGCCCAAGGATGGATCGCAACCATTCGTCTGGTCCTTCATGGATGGCAAGGTAAGTCTGGGCCGTTCTTTGCGCATTGCTTTATTTCCTCCCTCTCTCTAAGAATGATATATATCAAGCGAAGCAAATGCTAATAATATCGACCAGGGCTACGGAACGCACGCAGACTACATGTTCGGCTGGAAAGGCGACAGTTTGCAACGGGCCATGAACAGCACGTGCATGTTCCACGCGTGCGGAAGCCCCGGTATGCAAGGGATACTCAAGACGCAGACCGTCCCGGAGATGAATGCCTGCGCGGTTAAGAGCACCGTCGAGGAGGACACTGATGGTTGGCTTTCGGAGCTCCCCGGGCAGGCGATGGCTATGAATTAATTAATTAAATGAAGGATAGAGTATGAGCTGAATACGAACGATGCTTAATTGGAACTTCGCAGAGTTATTGCATCATGACTCAACTGATACGCTTCGAAATGGGTGGCTTGCGGTGTTCCCTTCGGCCTGGGGGCGATCCAGACTTACGCTTCAAGGGGTTGGCCCATATCTGAGGGTTTGTCACGACGTACGTAGTAGTGACTACTTGATTCTAATCATGGTTTGAATGCTTCGCTTTGCCGCTGGTTGGGGACGATACTCCTTGTTCCTCTGCGGTAGGAATGGAAGCTGTTAATAAATACCCATATGGGTGATGATGTAAGCGCCGGCGACATTCAAATACTAGACATATTTATTAGTACACCATTAGAGACATGCTGGCTAAGTATCTCCAAGTCATTACCTACCTAGGTAGGCAGTGAGAAAATCGACTTTAATCTCAAGCTGGCTAAGCACAATACAAGTATCGACCGTGGCACAAAGCGAACTCAATTCATAAATGCAGAGCAAGGTGAAAAGAATCCTAACATTTTACGGTAGTGTAGTACCTAGACCGACACAAGAATATATGCGATGAAGCATGAGTATGACCAACCCAGGGAGGCCCAGGGGAGGCTAAGGTACTGAAGGGTATGTAGGACCTCCAGCTATAAGGACAAAATGCCTAGTTACACTCAACCATTACTTCACCCCCTTTCCTCTGGGGATTCTGAAGATATGTAAGATAGATACACGATAATCCCTCACCCACCCTGAAGGCTATTCATTCTGCCCTATTCTCGCTCCACAGCAAATCAATAGTATTTGTGTTGGGTAGATAGGTTTGTTTTATAGCATCAGCTCCAAAAAGGTCGTTCATTTTGTATCTTTTGGCCCTTTTCCTTGGAACTCGACTTCCAAGGAAATCTGTCACCAGCGGGGTCCTTTTCTCTTGCTCAATCAAAGACCATCAGTAAAAGAAAATTTTGTTTGTACGTAGTACATCGTCGTCTCGGGAAATACATGGGGAATAGAAAAGAGAACAATCAAGGGGTATTGTTGCGAGTTCCGCAAATAGAGAAAGAGGGCTGCGAGAATAAATTAACATGACAGAACTCGCTGAGCATGCGTGGTGGTGGTTATTTATGGAACATTGGGCGACCTTGCGAATCCTGTCGCAATGCCTAACGGCGTCGATTCGCAGGGCTCCGGTGTTTGAGTCGACTAGTGCGCCAGCCTTCGTACCACTGCTCACGGCTAGCCTCCCGCAATTCACTACGCCACTCGGTAAAGACAGCATCTCTTAGACGGGTGAAGTCACAATGGTCTGGGTCATAAGGATTGGCTGTACCCCAAGGAAATTTTCGATCGATGGCACCGGGTTCGTAGAGATCGGGGCTGATGATTGACATAGGCAGGAGAGGGAGCTCGTCGGAACTGTCCTCATTTGAAGCCTTGGATCTTCGCTTCGAAGCTGAGGATGCTTGGTCTTCGCCTTCGCCCATGTTATTCTCGTCGTGCTCCTCGGCCTTTGCCTTTTCTTCGTCTCCATCAGACTCAGCTGCCGCGTCATCCGCCTCCGCCTCGTCACCCTCGTCAATTCTACTAGAGTTAGATTCATCCTCGTCATCCAAGCCCAAGCCCTCCAACGGGTCAAAGTTGGCCTTCTTAAGACTAGCCCAAACCGTTTTCTTCAGAAAAGTCATATGGGCCGTCGTGACGGTATCGGCTTTCGATATGACAGGAATCACCGTCGTCTTGCCCTGCAATGTGCGCATAACTTGCAAGTCGAGATCCTCGTCAAGGCCACCAACGATACGCCCAATATCGATACCATGTTTTCCGCCGTGGGTCATGCCAGGAACCGCTCTGGCTGCAGCTATGTTGCGATCGAGGCGGGCGGGGTCCAGAATCAAGAAAACGGCGTGAATGTGCGTATCCTGTACGCCCGGTGACCGAATCACCTTCATTTCCTCAGCAAACGTCTCCTCGAATTTCCCTTCCAGAAATGTGGACATCTCGCGCAGTTGAAGATCTACGACATTCTTGTCCAGGCCCTCAGAATCCCATAGGGTTAATCCTACACGTTCTCCGTCAATCTCGCTTTCAAGATAGTGAGGTAGGAAGTTTCCCGACGGAGCTGCTCGGGAAGTCACTTCTTGTTCGATCTCAGTTGATCGCTGGGATCTTTTCTTCGGTGGTAGGGCAAGAGATGTCTTCAAGAATTCGAGGAACGAAGTTTTGCCAGAGCCGCGAGTGCCAACAATCAGAATGCTGCAGAGGCCTGGTTAATAGAGCCTTTTGGAATTAAGGAGATGTGGTGACGTACTTAAAAGGAGTTGGGTCTTTCCTTCTACGAACCCTTCTAGGGCTGTTAACGGTACTGATGGCGCTGCTGGCGTAGCTGTATCGGCCACGGTTCGTCATGCTTTCTGTACGAGCGTACGGATCGACCAAGGCACCGTTAGGGACCGGGGGAACAGGAGGTCTTGCAATAGAGGACGACATAGACGGACGTCCGGGTTCGATCGAAGCACGCGGCGGGTAGTGATGAAAAGAGTGATCTGCTTTCCCAGAAACTATAGCAAAAGAGTCGGGACGAGTATCGCCTCCAAAAGTCTGAAGAGGTTGAGGCTGAGAGCCATTATAGAGAGCCGGCAGACGAGGCGGGGAATCAGGAACAGGCTCTTTCTGCTGCTGCGAACTCTTCCTTCCGCCCTTAAGCTCGCCGGACTTGCTGCGTCGAAGCAGATTCCCAAAGCTTGACCGCCGAGGCGCGGTTTCTTGGCTCATCTTCACTAGTGTGTTGATGCAAGCGGGTGAAGACTCAGGGTTTGGAGGCAGGTAGGTGCGTTTACCGGCAAGGCAGCGGCGGTAGGCACAGATTGCATATACCTAACTATAACAAGCAGGCAATATCGATGCAGGCGATGACCAAATAAACCTGATAAGTTGGCAGATAGACCAAACGGCCAAGCGTTCCAGAAATTTGCAGGAGCTTAAGGAGCTTAAGCTATGGCGGGCGCGCTTCGTTGCACCTCTTTGTTCCCACAGGCAAGGCCTTCTCTATTGCAAGACCAGCACAGATTGGGAGAGAACTAGGTCTCCAGAGAGTTCAACGAGAGCTATCGATGTGTGATTACCAAATATACTGTGGTTGGACGCTCAAATGCAGCAACAGGTGGATTGGATAGGGCTGGGTCGCTCCACGTCATGCAACGCCGCTGACGAAAGGTAAATTGCCCGGTAGGTCCAGCACTGTTCAAGCTATCGATATCTATGCGTAATGGAAGTGTCGTCTGTATATGTTGGCCCTGGCCCCTGGACGCTGTGTGACTTTGCTTCTTTCTTACTGCGTGTGGCTGATGGTATACTGGACGAGTAGTTGCAACGGCGTATCGTAGGAGGGGACGACCTAGCACGAAGAATCAACACCTATGAGTCTTTACGATTTGATTGTCAGTTTATTGGCCTGCAGTTGCGCAATACACAATGAAAAGCACCCGTCTCTCAGTTCGCCATATAGTCCATCGAAGAACAACCCCAACAAGGAAATAGGCTGGTTGCTGGTACGACGAGCGAAAGCACCGGACAGACAGACAGCGTATCAACTGGATGCGTTCCTCGGAAGTGTCATGAATCGCTCTACCACCTGGGTCGGGATGCTGGACCGGAGGCAGTAGAGTTGATAATGGGTTCTCCTGACGATCCCGTTCGCTCTGCGGGAGTCCCCGATGCAACCTACTTGTCGCGAGAAGTGATAGATAGGATTGCCTACAAGCCACAGCTCCTGTCTTCGAAATTGGCGAGCCAATGGATGCCCAAGGGGAAGGGGGTCGCCCATGCGCCGTGGCGTATGCAACCGGCAATTTCACTGACTGAAACGGAGCGGTGGAATGTAGGGGGCCAAGCTCTCTGACTGCGCATGCGGAAAAACAGGGAAAAAGGAAGAAGAAAGCTGTCTACCAACCTTGCAGTTTTGTGAAAAGGTGAGTGCTAGCAGCAGCGGCGGCAGCAACAGGAGCAGCGCGCGCAAGGATCCGCCGTCGAGAAGCGTCGTGCGATTGGAATCGTTTGTGGACGGTCTCAGCGCAAAGGTCTCAGACAGAGTCTCGCCTTGCAGTGTTAGTGGGAAAAGGAGTGGACGATGATTGTTTGCGTCGGCCTTTGATGCTGGGATGGATGCTTGGGATCGATAATTATACGTATACGTATACAGCAAGGGAGCTCTACCTGGTCCACCTTGTCGAGCGCTCAGGGTCTCTCTGCATTAGGAGCTACAGTAGGGTTGGGACGATGGACGATGCGAATGCGGCCGAGCCAATTGATTGGACCTCTGGTTCTGCTGGCGCATGAAACAATCTATCCGTGGAAACAGACGAAAAAAAGAAATAAAAGCAACGTCAAGTACGAGAGAGACACCACCAGTGACGTGTAACGGGATGATACTAGTAGAAGGAAAAAGCACAATGGGCGGTGCCACAGCAAAAAGAGAGTCGATGAACGATCCAAGTCCGGTGAGCTCAGGACAGAAAAAAGGACAAGAGACAATACAATAGGTACAGTAGTACCGCACGACGCGGAGCAGAGCAGCAGAGCAGACAGCGGGAAACAAGAATCGCGTGCAGAGGGATCGAGAGGTACCAATGGAGTTAGGGGCCGTTGGTGTATGCGTAGTAGTGGGCTTACGCTAGAACTTTACGATGCTGATGCCGATTGTACCTATAGTAGGCACAGTAGTCCCTATTAGTGCTGCTACCTGCACGCCTGTGGTTTAGCGCCAGCACTGGCGAAGACAGATTTGAAACAGCCTAATAAAGACAAGACCTGATACAACCATCGTATACTAGTAAGGCTAGTATAAATTGGTAAAGCCATCCGCTCCTTTCTTTCTCCTTTTTCTGCTTTAAACAAAACCTGTGGGAGTCCAGCGTATACATCTACACCTCTATTAGAGGTGCTTTGTTTACTGATTATCGTTTCGATGGTCAGATTCTCTGCATGCATGTATGAGGAACCGATCGTATGTACCCAAGTACGTACCCATCCTTCCGATTTTTGCTGTGATGATCGGCTACCGGCCGTTACGAAGGTGCAAGCTACCGATGTGAACGCACTTATTGTGCCCAATGGTTAGCGAGACTTTCACACGAGACCCATCGCATGTCGTACGGTACGGTGCTGGTTTGGTCCGGTCTGGTGTGGCTTGGTTTCGTTGCGTGGCATGGGCGCTACCAATTGATCTGTCTATTAATCATAGTATCTATGCCAGCATGGTTCTCGCGGTTCTCACACATTGGAGACATAAAACGACCTGACATATCCAACCCCTTTTCCATCGAGGAAGGGACCAGGACTAGATATTAGTGTACCTACTTAAATAGGCAGAGCATTCCATTTCATTGGGCCGACCCTAGCTTGTTCGGGCTTATCCAATCATGGAACATGAGACCGCATCCGAACGCTAGCTCTGAAGCGCCGGTCACTACCATCGGTTGCACTTATATTGCCTAGGTAAGTACTTAAGGTATCTAGTGCTCTTTTTGCTTCTACTGGAGTTCATGCTCATTGCACACGATGTTGGACCAGGATCAGGAATCACACCTTTCCTTAGCAAAGCATGGCTTTCGAATAGTACAGGGGTCCAATCCAACCGCGTGTTCTCTACACGCGCCTGGCCCGAACTGTATTCTATTACTGTAAATCTACATGGCCCTAGCCAGGGTCCCGAGTCTTTTGGTATATATGACCTCTATACAGAGCGAGCCGAGATTTCTTTCTATGACAAAACCTTCTATCCTCTTTTATCGTCATATTTAGCCTTCGAATACGTCGTGCTGCAGCTCAACGCCAAAATCCTTCGCCATGAGCGCCATCCGTCTTTCGACTTCGTCCTCCATCCCGCCACCAAGGCCAAGCCACTGCCGGACCTTGAAGGTATAGAACGCCACGTCCGTTGCGAATAGCACGGTCTTGAAGATTAAATGTTTCCAGGCGTTAAAGAGCCGCTCGCGTAGCGGCAGATCTGGATCTTGGAATAGGCTGGCGCTGGCCCAGTTCCCCATCATCTTAACGCGATTGACGGGGGACCCCATGAATTGGTTATTGCCTTGTACAATACGCATGTTGCGGCCGATGAACACGAGTTCCTTGGGCCACTTGTCCTCATCGGCAAGGACGTCACGGATGCCCTGCTTCATGCGCTGTTGCATCTCATAATGCCGCTCGGCCTGCGTCTTTCCCGCCAATTCTTTGGTCAACGACTCCTTGAAAGACCCGTCGCCTCCTTCATAGGGCCGCAGGAGCGTAGCGCTCGCGAAGATATCAGGAGCTTTGATGCCCCACTGTTCCGATATATCGGCAATCGTCTTGTTGTCAAACGTCATCAAGCTCTTCCAGAAAAGAGCATATTGCTGTCTGAACTTGGGTTCCATGTAGACATAGAGACCGTGGTCGATGAGGACAAGTTCGGGCTTGCCGGAGGGTAGGCGGCGAATGAAGATGTTTCCTGGGTGAGGGTCGCAGTGAACGACACCCCATTTAAAGATTTGTGCTGAAAACAAGTCCACCATCGTAGTCATTACATCTTTGCTAGAAAGGCCCAGCCCGCCTTTTCCGTTTCGGCCTTTCCAATGTTCACGCTCTGGCTTCAGTTTCTCTTTCAACGGGTTCAGGCGCAGCTCCCTGCGCGCGGCTTCTCTGTCCGCAGCCGTGAACTCCAGCTTCTCGCCGTGAACACCGGCTGACCCGTTCCCGTAGCCGCCAAGCCAGCGTCCTGTCGTCGCGGACTTGTCCCAGAGCCGCACGCCTTCTATCCATTCTGTGACTAGCACTCGCTTCGTAGTGAACTCTGGATACACCTGAGGGATATACACCCGGCCCTTGAGTGACGGTTCTGCGTCGACTAGTTTGCGCATGACTTCTGAATTTCTCGCCTCCGATTCGAAGTCCGTCTCGAGCATCAGGCGCTCGGTGATGAACGGCACGATAGAGTACAGCGGAAGATCAAACCACCATGTGTACACACGCATGACGACTTTGAATGCCCACAGGTCCCAGCCGACCTGCTTCGCGATTTCCGGTTTCTGTATCTTAACCGCAACCTCTCTACCGTCCGGTAACCTCGCCCAATGGACTTGCGCAACACTTGCGCTAGCACGAGCGCGTCGTTCCATGAAGCCCTTGCCCTCCTCACCAGTAAAGCTCACACCAAAGACCTCCTCAGCGCTCCTCCCGCCGAAGTCTTGGCGGATGACCTTCTCCACATCCTTCCATGTATCCTGAGGCGCATCATCGAACATGCGGGCAAACATGCGCTGGAATTCGGGTGGTAAGACCGCACTCTGCATAGCTATAGCCTGACCGATTTTGAGGTATAATCCGCCATTAGCCCTCAGCAGCTCGAAAAGCCGCTCGGCGCTACGCCGATGCAGGTCCTCGATTGTACCGCCTGTTATAGGTTGTGGTCGGAAATTCAGCTTATAGTCGAGCGCGACGAACAGACCGGTCCCAAAAGTCAAGAGTGACCGTCCAACCCCCGATGCGAACACAGTCCGGTCAACCAGATATAGACTCCCCGTCACGGCGCCGAATATTAGCAGTCGGCGCCCCCATTTCCGTCCCTTCTTGAACTGTCGCGCAGCTTGGGGTTTGCCGAGGGACGAGGGAGACGGTGGACGGAGAGGTTCGAAGGGCGCACCTTGTGTTTGCACACCCCGCCGGAGGTGTATTTGTATGGGCGCGCGGGGAAGAGTTATGGGAGATCTGGTGGTCGGAACGCTAAGATGGTTTGCGTGGAAGAATCTAGATGGTTCACGGCGGGCGCAGTGGCGCGCCGCAATCGGCGCACGTAGCATACCTCACCGCCTAATAGTACTGTTGTGAGGATCCAGCACGAGCCGGGTGGGTTGAGATAAGGTGGAAGACAGAGCTTCCGACCTCTGAAGGGTATCGGCGCCGGCGGTATAGGTCGGAATCTACTAAAGTATCTAGCTATCGTGAAAAGCGTATAAAGGCGACTCGCGGCATCACGCAGTGCGGATCGAGGTTAGGCTTAACGTTCGTGTGTTAGTGGCATGCGGCGGAAAAAGATGGTATGAAGAAGAAGGAATCAAGAAAATCGGAGACTTTCGAGGCTGATGACGATATTTGTCCGAGTAAATAGATGTCCCACAGGCTTGGGACGCCTGGGCTTCGGGGCCGATAATGCCCGCGCCGACGCCCGCTGCTGCCATAAGTCCGCGCTATTTCGGGGAAACTCAAGGAAGGCTTAACTTTTGTCGAATTAAGTTACAATTATTCTCCTCAGCTGACAGCCCGAGGTTCTGCACATAATCCCTGACGATGCAGTATGATAGTTTCTGTCATCTGTCGAATTTCTCACTTGTCATTTGAATGAATTCACAGCTGAACTATGGCCCTCGTTCCGCATCCTATACATACAAGTACGCTGCTTAGCCTCTCAATACTCACAGATGTAGTTCGGTGGACCGAATTCCGAATGTCGCCGTGGTTTCGACAGTCGCCATGCTGACAAAGCGCTTCCTAATATATAAAAGCTGAAAGCCGGCACTCAAGCATTTTCAACGCTTTGTATATTCAACAAATGATGCTACGGTGTAGACGTAGTACGATTAGTTATCAGGCGCATAGTCGGTGCTTGGCACACTAGTATATCTGACGCACGTCTCCATCACTTTATATATTGTAAGAGAGAGAGGATGCAATCGGTGTGTGTTTGATTGCACTCGTATGTAGTAGATGAGATCGACAAATCTGCCTGAATCGTCCAGTTATGGAAACGAGTCGTTATAAGTATCCGGCATAAGAGCGATACCAGGATCACTCCTGTAATAATATGACACTCATGTTTGAGGTTTGAGGCTCCTACTTATCCTAGCGATACGTGTACATACACTACGCGACTCGTCGCCGCATGCTAATAACACGCAGATCAATGACTGATCTGTGGCCTGTTAGTCGGTCGAAGTTTAACCGCATACATTCTACGCTACTGCCAGTACTTTGGAAGTACACTTCGATATAATGGTGTTGAACAGAAATGTAGAAATGGTAGAGTTTTTGCTGCTTGTAACACTCTTGACTGGTCACTTTAGTCCTTAGGGTCTGAGCCACTGGACCGAGACACTGGAAACAGATGAAACATTGGCTCCATTCCAGCCCTATTCCCATACAATTAAAGGAACGGCGCACGAGTACGATTACGTAGGGTAATGACTATGCACTGAGGTATGTAGCGACTCTAATCATGATGGCGTCACGGCACAGGAACCAAAAGCACAAGAATGCTATAACAAGCCTTTACTGGCGCGTGTAGGCCCCCAATTAGACGCGCTTTTGGCACGTTGACGGGCATGCCCACCTGGGGCAATAGCCAGTAGTTTGTTGTTTGTCCATGTCTCAGCAATAGACCCGGGACCCTGTCGTCAGACGTTATGCAACGTGCGGGGCTGGGTTTTCGTGACGCTGCAAAGTTCGGTGCATTGCGTCTCTGTACTCGCTGACGTGGATCGAGTGCCGTTATGTCATAGAAGCTTGGTTTGGGGCTTGGGTGATTGCTATGTCTGAAGACAAGCAACGTCTGTCGCGCGACCTTAGAGTCAGCCAGCGTAATGTGTATGACAATCAGATTCCGTCAGACTTTGAGGAGATAGTATCGACCGTCTTATAGTCGCAGCGATAGGTCGCATTTCACTTACACGCAATGTTACCTAGAACGACTGGTGAGGCTCAAAGCGCCTTATTAAGTATATACGATCAAAGACAGACATACAGGACCTGAGGTTAGGTAATCTCGCTTTGCGACTGGCATGTAGCATGCGTGGATTCCTGTGCTCTCATTGGCAGGGAAACAGAGCTCCGGGAGAACAGAAATATACTTACTTAATCGAGGATGTCTCCCGCAGTTTCGGGTGAGCTGTATTACTGTGTAGTTAACCTTCCCCCTTTTAACAAGCATTTCATTCCAGAGCATCTCCAGTGGCGCCAAAGTCTTTATCGTAGATTAGTAGTTAACATAGAGATAGATGCACAAGGATGGCGCTCATAGCCTACTCAGTAAGTCGTAGGTTAATTGAGTCTTAGATGATGAGATACTGAATTCGAGCAGAGTTTGGGGTATCACTACTAGCTAGTCCACAAAAGTCTGTCTCCCTTATTATTTTCCAAACTCTAGTTGAGACTTGCTGGTAATGAAGTCAGATCCCTTGACTAAGTCCTCCAGTGGATATTGGAGATTATCATTGCTTCGACGCGCATCGTAACCCACCTTTATATAGCGTCGAGATACACAGACACCAAGACTGGACCTAGCCTGATAAATAAGATTAGAGTTGATGAGGATCTGATGATGTGCTTGCTACAGGTGAAAGCCATCTGCAGAACACCTGCTTCCGTCCTTACTAGCGCATACACTGACGCGAATGTTATCTACAGTCTGCAGAATAATCCACACTAGCAATAGCACTAGTATATATGCGGATACAGTGCGGATCTAGACCTCTCTCTCGGCCAAACTAAAAGCCCCATTTCCCCAACCCAAGTAACCGTGAATGCACCACATACCAGGGCTAATATACCTTAATAGGTCTAGTCGAGGTACAGTAGGCAGTTGCACCCCAGTGTACGGTATCTCGAATCCACTTTGTCCACCTCAGCCAGCCAATACGACTAACAGTATCCCCCATCTTGTTCTTCGCCCGAAACCTGGATCTGCCTCTGTAGGTAATTGTAGTGGGCAGGCTTTCTCCCACTCTCGATCCCTCACGCCAAACCACCGCCCTTTCCCGCCTGCAACCTTCCGTTCAGTTAACTTGAACAGAGGCAGCACTGCCACCAATTAGTGACACGCTCCCACTGCTTCTTCTATTTCGTAGCCGTCGGCGCCTCCTCTTCATTCGTCATTCGCCATCCGTCATTCGTTTCCGGGACTGCGCATTTGTATAACATTCAACTTTTCTTAGTTATCTATCATCCAGCAGCTTTGGAAGTGCGCAGTAACGACGCCATCGCCAATGTATAAGATTGAACAGCCTCATTCTGCTTTGACGACGACAGTTACCGCTGTTTCGAGCAACTAATAAACAGACCACTCGATACTGTACTATATACGACTTCTCTGTCCCGTAAGACAAGCGAAGACGGAAGCGCTGCACATGTCGCCGTAATTGATCCTCGTCCACCTCGCCCGCACGCTTCAAAACTTGCATACATTGCAGCTTGCTTAACCTACGACGTTTACCAGCTCCAAATTTGCGTTCTGTCTCGCTGCACACGGAATCGTCTCTAGCGCTGCGGCTCGCCAGGAGCCTGCACGCTGACAAGCCGCCGCCATGCTGCGGCCAGCCACGCCGCTGGCGATACTGCTGTTTGTGGCATTCGTGTTGCTGCTTCTCTCTGTTCTTTCGACGCCAATCATCAAGGCTATACCCCTTGGTGTCTACAAATCCGATGATGGAGTTGTAAACTTTGGTGTGTTTGGGTATTGTAAAGCGAGTGGATGCAGCCCAATCGAGATAGGATATGACACCTGTATGTGTTTGTTTTCTCTATTTCAGAGCTATTAATGTCCTTTGTTGAAGAAGAAGAAGAGAGTGCTAATGATATATCAGCAATCTTGGCTCCTCAGTCATCTTCTGAGTTCGACCTTCCATCCTCGACACGGACGACCTTGTCCGCAATTCTTATAGTCCATCCCGTGGCTGCGTTGCTTACGCTCATCATGTTGATCATGGCCGTTGTGGCTCACCTACATTCGCCTTCACATTCCTCGCGTTACTTGTGTGGTCTTTTCATCTTCGGAATTCTCACCTTCCTTGTGTGTCTCTTGGCGTTTCTTATTGATGTCCTTCTATTCGTGCCCCATTTGGCCTGGGGTTCTTGGTTGGTGCTTGCCGCCACGATTCTAGTTTTCTTGAGTTTCATTGTTTCTTGCGCCATGCGCCGCACTCTCGTCGGTAGGAAAGCGAGGAAGAAGCGAATTGCGGAGAATGCCGAGATGAGCGGTGAGAATTACTACAATCGCCAGGCTCAGCAAGAAGCCACTTCTGCTGTGGCTTCCAGTCTTCAACCAACCGTTCCGAGTGTTAGCGGAGCAAATGGACCCGCCGATGGGCTACCGACGTTCGCAGCATATGAGAAAAGGGATGACCGTAGTAGTGACGAGAGAATTCCATTAACAGCTCGTACACCATCCGAGAGATCCCCTAATAATGCTCCTATGGATATGAGCGCATCAGATCTGTCAAACACTCGCCGGTCATTTTCAGGGTCGACGTCAGCGTTGACACCAGATCAATATGGAAATCCACCAACACAAGCACCCGATGCGTATGGAATGCGAAGAGGACCTTCGACGGATCGCATGGATGGGAGAGGACGTGGCGGCTATAGAGGAAGAGGTGGTAACGGAAGAGGGGCTTATGGTGGTGGCTATGGCCCACCGCCAAACGGAAGAGGTGGATATGGTGGTCCGCCAAATGGAAGAGGTGGTTACGGTCCTCCAGGACGGGGCGGGTATGGACCAGGACCTAATGTAAGAGGAGGCTATGGCCCGCGTGGAGGTTATGGCGGTGCTATGCGAGGCGGAAGAACACCACCACCTGGCTACGCGTACGATGGCAGAACTCCCCCTCCTGGGGCCTACGGGGACTATGGATCCGGACGACAGGGCTCTCCAGCGCCTCCGAGAGCTCCGTATGAGGATAACCCTTCTATACCTAATGTGTCTGCCGGTGTCGCGAACACAGGCGGTTATCAACCATACCGTCCCGACCAAGCCGACGACTTGCCGCGTGCAGAATCACCACCACCCCTCCCTGAATCCAGCCTTACGACATTAGGTGCTGTAGGTCAAGCAGTGGAAATGGATGCTACAACCGGCAGCCCTGCTCGGCCGCCTGCAGGGTTTGGTCAGTTTAACAATCATATAAGAGACAGTGACACAGACGTTGCTGGTATGCTTGCTTTGCAGGAGGCAAGGACATCTTCAGCTCAACGACACGATACTGTCACCAGTGACGCGAGTAAATATAGTCAGGATGAGTAAGTCTTGACGCCGATGATTATCCTAGCAATGCTAACCCTGTCATAGAACGTACATCCCTCCACGGCAGGCTTGGAACCAAGGACCTGGCCGCGCTTCCCCTGGTGCTCCGTCTCACCAGATGTCGCCTCCCCTTCAGGAGATCAATGGTGGGGCACGGTCAACTCCGCCTGTGACTCTAAATGGAGGAGGCTATTACGAGGATGTAGATCCACGCTTCGCCGAACCGCCACCACAAGTACAGCAACCTACACAACAAGGGCCGACGAGCTTCGACGATCCACATCTCGCCCCTGGCGCACGGAGTCCTACCGTATCTGAACGGTCAGGGTTCACATCGGTATCACAGCGAGGCGTGAATCCCCGTTGGAACCCTCCTCCCGGTCAGGGCTATAACCAACAAATGCCACAACGCAGGCCAGTCAATCGTAACGATGTGAACATTCTTAGCAATCCCGATTTCCAACTGCCCGGTCGCCGCGGAGGCTCAGGCAGCCCTGCTAGAGGAGGTGCAGGGGGAGGCATGATACCTGGAAGTGCCTATCCATCTGTATGATAGGCCATTTCCTCTGCCCATCTGGCTGCCTTTTAGCAGTCCTCTCAATATCAGCGAACGGTCTTATATACGACATGACACGACCGTAACCATCTCGCTCCTTGGTATTGACTTCGTATACTTCAACTATGCCAACTAGAGTCTTGGCTCTTCTGTTCTATCAATTACGATACCCAAAACCTCTCGCAGCCCACACTCCCTCTTCTAACTGCAATTTCGAGAGCACTTTTCGTCGTGTTTTACGCCAAATGGCTCTTCTGCCCACGATTAGAACCTATAATTCATGTCGACCGAATATCGGTTGTTTGCACAAATCCGGCCCACTAGACCTGGAGTTATTCGGGAGCTTGCGGATAGCGTTTATGCTTCGGGGGAATAGGCCGGGTAACCTGTCTTAATTGTCGGTAGGATACCCAGGTGGTTGGAGTCTTATGTAGGAAACACGCTTTTGCACAGCTAGGGCCACCCTGAATCATGGCCCATGTTCTGGACGCTGTGAGTATACACGTTTTGTAGTTAACCGAGTATACTGGTAACTATCTGCAAAGAAACTATGTCATGGATTTCTTTGAATGAGGCAATAACAAAAATTGCAGAACAATCTGCTCCTTGAACTGGTTCTCTTCATGTTTTACATAATACCATATATAGCACGCCCGTAGTAGGAGTATACAGTGCAAGTTGCGGGATGTATAAAAAACACTTAAGCTTGATAAATATCAAACCTAATCGTCCATCCCAGTGGCAGTGAGTTGCTTTACCTAAAGGAGGATTTGAATAGTAAACCCCCCGAAAGTTAAATCACGGCTTGAAGGAGTGTCAACGCCGTGTGAGACAGCTCAGCCTGTAGACTAACCGCTCCATCAATTGACGAGCCAGTGGTAGATCCCCCATATCAGTTTGCCAGCCCAATCTTTTCATCTCCATCATCACTTCCTTGTACGCAATGAAGTAGGATACAGATCTAAACTCCTCGGAAGATGCGAACTCCCACAACTCCGCGTCAATTTGATATGAGTACTTGACCCAGACTGGAATGCTTTTTTCTGGACTTGTAAGGCGGGTCGCGGCTGAGGCGCTTTACGACTAGTTTTATAAAAAGAGTCAGTCTCTTGAGCCTGGGACCCTCTCCACCTTTGGTCTGCTGATTAGACATATGTTCGAAAGTACAAGAAACATGAAATTTTATAGCTGGGAGGAAATGGTGAGAACAAGTATAAGGGGCCTGAGGAGCGAGACAAGAGCACGAGAACAGGAGCGACGGTATCGCGGAAAGCAAAGAGCGAGAGTGACGTGAGCGACAACAAGCGAAATGATTACCATAAAGGTTACATATTGAGCACCAGAGTTGTGTATCCAGGCTGTAGACTTATCTAGGCCCATGGAAAGGCTCTGATGATGGATATGTGCGGACTTCACGATGTTGGCTTCGGGCCTGGCTGATTTAGTGAAGTCATGGAGCACGCACAACCGATAACAAGCCGCTTCTACATCAGAGGATATTTGACTATGTTTATATCGTCGCATGTGTAGATATTACCTATATTCGGTAAGCAGACTAGTAATAAGAGACATGCATGCTGAAAGAGAGTTCTATTCATTGTGAAATACCTAATCAGCTAGTTAAATTTCAACTTCGCTGTTAAACTTTCAACATCGGTATGACGTTTCTCCGAGCAAGGGAGATCCGGAGACCCAGCTGCAGGTGAGGCCACGCCTGACTGTAACCGAACCTTGATGTGGTCTCTCAAAGACACAAGACAGGACCAAGAAGCTCCCGGGGAGTGATGGCCCCCTTCTAGTGCACGGCACGTACCTACCTACTGGTAGGTAAGTAGGCAATCATAGAAGGCACCTGCAGGTAGATTGACACTTGCAAAGAATGTCGCAGGTGCTTCCCTACCATCTTCGCAGTTACGACCGAGCTGACGCAAGCACAACAGACTCTAATTGGTCTTGATTAGTCTGGTGCAAGACATGACCTCCCGTGTCTTCTTGCTATTTCTAATAGCCTTCGTATTCTACATCTTCCCCCCAGCATCATATCTTGCAACCCACCAATCCCATCCTATTGGCGCAATCTGCGTACACCCATCCCTTGTACCAAGTTTAAGCATCGCAGAGAAGCAGTCCACGTGCGATTATACCATCTATTAACATCCACTATGATATCGACCGCCATCGCTCCCGGCGGCCGCCATTCGATGGCTGGCTTAACGTCAGGTTAGTGACACCAGCTTGGCAAGGTCCTAAGCGAAAGTGCTGACGATAGAACTACCGCTGACCAGACGGCGCCACGGACACGCATCCGCTGGTAGCTGTCCAACCTGATATTCCCAGGTACAATCTATATGAAAACGGTGAAGAGCCTCCTCTTCCCCAAGCCGTAGACAGTTGGGTTAACGTAATAATAACAGCCGACAGCGTCCCCAAGTACACGCGCGAGTACCTGCACAAGCTGTCATCGGCCGTCGACAGTCGTCTGAAAATCAACGATGACGAACTCTCGTACTACACAGAGGCCCTAGCCAAGACGCGGAAAGTTCACAAGTATCTTATTAGCGTACTTCTTGTGCTCGCCTTCCTCTGGCTTGTCACGTCCATCCTTCTCCTGGTCGCAATGTTCACGGGCCATTTGGCTAGGCGGAGGGGAAGATGATGCAATGGAACGTTGAGTCGGATTATCCACAGCTGATATCAGATCGGGACCGTGACTCGGCTGGAGCGAGTAAGAGAATACCTACAGGTTGTGGTGTAGTAAAGGGAGAATAAGATCGATAGTCTTATTTCATTATTGGTATCAGCTTCATTCGCAGTCCTATATCCAATACCTGACTTGGGACTTCAATGTCTGTGCCATCTTTATTGTTCCCAAGAAGTGTCTGAATAAGCATGAATTTCCTAAGACGTCAGTAGAACGATGCATGATTGGCTGCAGCTTGGAATTGCTATCGAAACACGCTTAGTGCATAAACATACGAACCTGAGCAGTACTGGACGCTATCGCTGAAATGCTAAGGAGAAGGACTACGTAGGTAGGTTAGGGAAGCTCTGTATGCAGCTGCTGATACTTGCAATTATGTTGATTTAATATGAAGAAATGGCTATCGTGGATATGCCTTGGGAACATACACCTCGCAATAGTGTCTTCCACCAATATAGAAGGACTGTACTACTGCTATTCGTGTACTTAAGTGTTTAACTGTCATTTGGCAAGCAGTTGACAGCCCTGGCGCTCAGGTGGCACGTCTTCCACGCAAAATCCGACCAACGATGCCCAATCAAATTAAGCGAGACCCCGCCCTCCCGTTTACGGCTTAGCTCGGTCCTTGCCCTATCCATTCTGTCCACACAATCCACCCTCCCGTGAACTTTTTCCTCGACCTTGCGAACTTCCGACAACATCACTCCTTTCCGCCAACCGCCATCGCCCAACAACGCCCTCACGACAATTGAGGCATCGCAACCATGGCGCCCTTGTCCTACTCCAAGACCGCAAAGGTCCCGCGTCGTCCCTTCGAGGCCGCCCGACTGTCAGTAATCACCGGCCACTGAGCTAGAGCTTGTTCTCTGCTTAAGTCGAATGTGAATTGGAAAGACTGACACGGTTCGAATAATAGTGACTCCGAGTTGAAGCTCGTTGGAGAGTACGGTCTGCGCAACAAGCGTGAGGTGTGGCGTGTCCAGCTCACTCTCTCCAAGATCCGTCGTGCTGCCCGGTAAGTCGCTTGTAACAGAAGAAATTGACGGGAAATACTAATTAAAATATGCCTGCAGTCAGCTTCTTACCCTCGACGAGAAGGACCCCAAGCGTCTGTTCGAAGGCAATGCCCTCATTCGCCGTCTGGTGCGAATCGGTGTGCTCGACGAGTCCCGCATGAAGCTCGATTACGTCCTTGCCCTCAAGGTCGAAGACTTCATGGAGCGCCGTCTTCAGACTTGCGTCTACAAGCTTGGTCTTGCCAAGTCCATCCACCACGCTCGTGTCCTCATCCGCCAGCGCCACATCCGTGTCGGCAAGCAGATTGTCAACGTCCCGTCTTTCGTCGTCCGTCTCGACTCCCAGAAGCACATTGACTTCGCCCTTACCTCGCCCTTCGGCGGTGGCCGCCCTGGTCGTGTCCGGAGAAAGAAGGCCAAGGCCGCCGAGAAGAAGGATGACGACGAGGAGGAAGAAGAGGAGTAAACATGTCGCCCACAAATTAGTTCGGTTGGGCCGCTTGGGATACGGAAAAGTGATAAGATTATGGGTCTATAAATGCCCATTCAGAGCTCAGGCGTTAGGCCGCAGGGAACCGGAATGCATGAAAATATTCATGAATGATACCACGAGTGCACCAATTGATGATTTTCTTTCAAGTGACTGAAGCCTTTGCGAATTTGTTCTTCACGCTTAATTGTCTCGCAATTCCTATGATGCTAGCTGGTCTTTACCTAGATATTTTGCCATGGGATCATTAGCTGCCGTTCGTTTCCGACGGTATTCATCCATTTCGGCTTCCGTGATACCGCCCATCATTTCCTCCATTGTCCGTTTCTTTGCGGCTGGTTTCGCGGACTCTGCTTCCTCTACTGGTGCATCTCGCTCTTCCTGAGCCGGTACATCTTCTATAAGACCGGCGCCCGTCCGGTGTCGCTCGGCATTTTCCCAAGCCTTTTTGCCTTCCTCTCCCGTACAGTAACTATTCTTGATGAAAGAGTGACAACACGCGTAGCCCCATTTGAAATTGGACCACCAACTACCCCAGACTGATGTATGATTATTCGTAAATACGTCCTCAGCATACTTTGATCTTGCAACTGTCCGTGGTGCACCTTTGATCAGACCCGCCTCGTCATATTCGACGAAATGTTCCGACTCTGTCACGACGACATCGCGGAGCGCGGCTGGCATCGTACTCTCCACTCCGCCGTACTTGTCTTGCAGGGCCTTGAGGTGTGCAGCTCTCTTCTTCTCTGCCTCTTCCTTTTCTTTTTTGCGGAGGAATTCTCCGGCTGTAGGGTTCGCCTGCAAATGCTGGCTTGTGTCGCCGCTCTTTTCTTGCTTCTCCCATGCGTATCTCTGCGCCCTCTCGAACTCTGCGGCGTCGCCTGATGCCCGCAGGAAGCCTTCTTCTGCGAAGAGTTGCGCGGCCTTGTCTGCGGTGGCGCCGGCGTCGACCATGGTTCTCGTTTTCGGGTCGTATTTCGCGGATTCTAGGTCGAGATTGAGCAGATATTTCGCCGTATCCTCTCGTAACCGCAGTTGCCTTGTTGCTGTGCTTTGATGCCGTCCCATATCTGACTCCTCCGCGTACTTCTCGCCATCGTCTCTGTCTTCTTCAGCCTCCTCTTCTTTGCTTTTCCCGTTCCCATCGACTAGGTTCCGTAGCTCCTCCATTTGTGTATAGCGGTTCACGACGTGGCGGTACTCTTTCGGGTCGTAGCCGTTCCAGCGGTCGCGCTTGGCGTCCCAGCCCAGCTGTACGTCTTGTATGACCTCGTCTGCCTGGATGTCCTTCCCCGTCCACTTCGCGCCTTTCGCGCGCGGCCTGCTGAGACACTCTTTCGTCTTGTGTGTCATCGCGCCGCAGTTCTCGCACGCGCCCTTGCGGTACTTGGTCGCCGCGGGGCCCAGCTTCTTGCCCCGGTCGTACCATTTCGACTGGTCGTCTTTGGACTTTTGGAGACGCTGATGTTCGAGGTAATCTGACTGGTCGCCTTCTTCGCCGGCGTAGAAGGGCCGCTTGCTGATGAACGACGGGATGTAGATGTTTTCTTCTTTCGACGCCGCGGATGCCTTGGAGTCATTCCTCCGCGACGGGGGAGGCGGTGGAGGTGGCATGATGAAACCTGGCGTCTGCCGGCGGCGACTGTGAAGTATGGTCTTGAGGAGAAATTTAACGTAGGAAATCTCCCTACGGACTGAGCGTGAAATGTTTGGGAGCAGAGCAGCGCAAAGTTGTCGGGTAGGACGCTGATAGCTTGTTCTGTGGCTGGTGCTTCAATGGGAGAATGTGGCTGGAGCAGGCTTTTGAGACCCATTTTTATCTGAACTCTAATGCATGTGGGTAGGTACCTAGATACCTCGGTACCTCCTGCCAGACGCCAAAACGCCACCTGATAGCGCAAGTAACCCGCGTCATAGGTACTCCCATACTAACGCGTCTGCATTTAGCTTCTATGATGGCTTTAGTCGCGTTAAATAATGGGCGGATAGCCCCCAATGCCAACCTTCTGTTTTGTTCAAGAAATGCGTTTTCATGAGAGAGGTCCTCAGCTGACAGCATGACTTCTGCTCTTTCTCAGTGCTTTCCCGACCGAATAAAACCCATTGCTATCATGCATGAGCCGTCATGGACGTCTTTCGCGTGCGGTTGAACTGCATTGACCATTATCAGGCGATCCCGACCAAATATGACCCGTCACTTCGAAATGATGTGCGGTCGTCACAATTGCGCAAAGAGCCCAGGGTCCCTGTCATCAGGGTTTTTGGGTCTACCGAGACAGGTCAGAAGGTGTGCGCCCACATCCATGGCGCATTTCCATATCTGTACATCGAGTACCATGGCAGTCTGAACCCCGATGACGGTAAGTCTTCATAAGGACCAAACATCTACTGTCTTTGGCTCATTGGGTTTTGTTAGTGAACGCATACACATACCGACTGCACCTCTCCATCGACCATGCCTTGGCCGTGAGTTACAGGCGCAATGTTTATGATGGCAACCACAGATACGTGGCCAGAATCACCCTTGTGAAGGGAATTCCCTTCTATGGCTTCCATGTTGGGTATAAATTTTATCTTAAGATCTATATGCTCAACCCCGTGGTGATGACGCGGCTCGCCGAGCTTCTTCAGCAGGGGGCCATAATGAAGAAGCGACTTCAGCCACACGAGGCGCATCTACAATATTTGCTCCAATTCATGACCGACTATAATCTCTACGGGTGTGCGTATATCGATGCGCAGAAAGTCTGCTTCAGATCCCCAATTCCACAGCATGAAGACGATGACACTACTCATTTGTGGCATAGCCAGTCCATACGGCGGCCCTTTATCACTGACGACCCAGACCTACCCCGCGTAAGTCATTGTTCAATTGAGGTCGATATATGTGTCCGCGACATTCTCAATCGACGCGAGATCAAAGAAAGACAACTCCATCATGATTTCATTGAAAGGCACCACCCACTGCAGACAGATATGAAATTGGTTCATAGTATGGCTGGACTATGGAAAGACGAAACGAAACGTCGGAAGCGCAGAATGTCTAATCTCCCGTCGAAGGGTAGTCCGTTCCTTCCAGAGGACTTGGTGTCTATGTCTGCCGATCCCCGCGACTCGCAACCCTCCGGATGGATTCACGAGGAAGAGTATAGGGGCCAAATCCAAGAGCTAGCCTACCAGGAACATGAGCGAAATGGCCAAACTGAAGTGACTTTTGACACATTTGTCCAAAGCGTTCCCTTCGAGTCCACTGTCAAAACTGCGTTGCAATCTGTCGAGGATTTGCACCCGGACAATCTCGAGCATGCACTCGGAGCGACTCAGCCTCCTGAGCTTGGTGGCAATCTAACAAGTAGCATCATTGTTGATGAGGATCGAATCCTTGACCTGGAACCGGGCAAAGATGATGTATTTCCTGATGACTCCGACGAAGACGCAATTCGGGCTTCAAATGCGAACAAAGAGGCGTCTGCACTAAAAGCGCAATCCCAGGATGTACCCTCAGCGCATGCCTTGGAATTGTCAGGCACGAGCCCGCGAACTAGCGGATCAGATCCCCTAGAATATTTAGAAGTATCTGGCCTACAAAACATACTCAACAAGTTGATGGAGAGCTCACTTCCTGAGGGTATACAGGCGAGTTGTTTGCTTACTGCTCACCGGCCAAAACCTCCAATCCCCAGTGTGTTGCTAGATGCTGCTACGCATCACGGCTTAGTAAGTAAATCTCAAAGTGCACATACAATTAGAACGGATTCTATACTATCCAAACGTCACGCACAATCAATCTTAGAGCCTCCGAGCACCAAGCGACGTCATGTCGAGTTTGCGCCTTCGACATATACAAATGCTAGCGCTTCCAAAGGATTGGGAGAAGCTAATGAGCAGGTGGTTGAGGTGCCCAATGCAAAGCTCTCACCATCTTTACAAGCCAGCAAAGGCAAATCTCAAACGGATACCAACAAACGGTCAGGGCTGCAGCGGCTCAATTTTCCAGTTGTTAAAGACCCTCATGATCCAAGTACCAAATTACGACTAAGCCAAACAAGTTCTCAACAGAGCGACGATGGTCAATTGAAGAAACACGTCTCTTTCGAACCGTCAACAGCTCCCACAAGATCCTCCGCCACAGTGGATTCCCAAACTCCAATTTCGGGATCTTCGGGATCTGATTCTTCCACAACCACAATCAAACCGACGAGCCTCGCCAGCATTACAGATATTGGTTGCGCTCCTCGATCCAAAGCTGGATTCTTTGTATTCTGCCGAAGCCCACCATCAGCTGCAGAAGTCGTTTCGACTATGCAACTACACAATCTGCCCGATGTGATATACCAGGACCCATACTATAGTAAAGACAAAGATGTACCTTTGAGGGCCCGAGAGTATGCCGGCCAGGAGTTCCGACTTGGAGGTAATACTCTCCCATTTCTCCCGGATTTCAACCCCATCGGAGAATCGCCAGCAAATTTCAATACCAAGTCTGAAGTGCTGTTTGAAGACCGCGCGGATACCGAAACCTATAAAAGACAGCGCCTTGAATGTTCGTTACGAAGCTGGGAAATTGCGCAACCGCCGCCTAGCTTCGCAGAGGTACAAATTTGGTCACAGAGTCATCTTGCAAATGCGACGAGCCAGTCATTGGAACATGCTAGGAAAGTGATGGACCCTGAACTGAAACCATACTTGTCCCAAATCGATGGCGCAACTCCGAGGAACAAGCACGGATTCAAGTATTCGCAGAAGACAAAATCCACAAGCGTGCAGCATGAGGCTCAATATATGAGTACTATGAGCCTCGAAATACATGTTAATACTCGCGGAAAGTTAGTTCCCAACCCTGAAGAGGACGAAGTACAGGCCATCTTCTGGTGCTCCAAATCAGATGAGAATTTTGCGACTGGGGACAATGCATCTCTGAGTATCCAATCGGGAGTCATTGTCCTCTCTGAAGATGGCTTTCTGGCGCAAAGAATGCAACGGCTAACTAATACCGAAATCATCGAGGAATCATCAGAACTCGACCTAATGGTGAGGATGGTCGAAATTGTTCGAACTCATGATCCAGATGTCCTGACTGGATACGAAGTTCACGGGAGCTCGTGGGGTTTTCTTGTTGAACGGGCTCGCCTTAAATATGATTACAACCTTTGCGATGAGTTCTCCCGAATGAAGAGCCAGTCTTTCGGACGATTTGAGAAGGAAGCCGACAAGTGGGTAACGGGAAGACATATGATCAACATATGGAGGTCGATGCGAGGCGAGCTGAACCTTTTGCAATACACGATGGAAAATGTAGTCTGGCATTTACTACACAGGCGCATACCGCACTATCCTTGGCGCACATTGACCGACTGGTACATTGGGGGTAAAACTCGAGATCTGAGCAAACTCTTACGCTACTATTTGACACGGACTAAACTTGACATCGAGATTCTTGAAGCGAATGAGTTGATACCCCGGACTAGCGAGCAGGCTCGAGTGCTCGGTGTTGACTTCTTTTCAGTCTTCTCTCGTGGTTCTCAATTCAAAGTCGAATCTATCATGTTTAGGATTGCAAAGCCTGAAAATTTTATTCTGGTATCACCTGACAGGAAGCAGGTTGGCATGCAAAACGCGCTCGAATGTCTTCCTCTTGTGATGGAGCCTCAAAGTGCATTTTACAATAGCCCGCTCGTTGTACTCGATTTCCAGAGTCTTTACCCAAGCGTTATGATAGCTTACAATTATTGCTACTCTACCTTCTTGGGGCGCATAGTCAATTGGCGAGGGACGAGCAAAATGGGATTCACAGATTATCGACGACAAGACAGGCTTCTCGAGCTCCTCAAAGATCATATAAACATAGCTCCTAATGGCATTATGTACTGCAAAACTGAAATTAGGAAGTCTTTACTGGCAAAGATGCTCACAGAGATACTCGAGACTAGAGTCATGGTAAAGAGTGGCATGAAGCAAGACAAGGACGATAAAACACTGCAACGCCTTCTGAATAATAGGCAACTGGCGCTCAAACTACTTGCGAACGTTACTTACGGGTATACATCAGCATCGTTTTCGGGCCGTATGCCGTGCTCAGAGATTGCGGACAGCATTGTGCAGACGGGGCGAGAAACTCTCGAGCGGGCAATAGCACTTATCCATTCTGTGGACAAGTGGAAAGCCGAGGTCGTCTACGGCGATACAGACAGTTTGTTCATCTACCTACCGGGTAGAACTAGAGACCAGGCTTTCGACATCGGCAACGACATTGCCAAAACCATCACCGACATGAATCCTCGGCCGATAAAGCTTAAGTTCGAGAAGGTGTATCACCCGTGTGTACTTCTTGCTAAGAAACGTTACGTCGGCTATAAATACGAAAGCAAAGACCAGGTCAAGCCTGACTTTGACGCCAAGGGCATCGAAACGGTCCGAAGAGACGGCACGCCGGCAGAACAGAAGATTGAAGAGAAGGCCTTGAAGATTTTGTTTGAAACAGCTGATCTCAGTCAAGTAAAGGCATACTTTCAGAGACAATGCACCAAGATCATGCGTGGGGCAGTGTCTATCCAGGATTTCTGCTTTGCAAGAGAAGTTAAACTGGGAACTTATAGTGATAGAGGGCCACCCCCACCGGGTGCACTGATCAGCACAAAGAGAATGCTTGAGGATGCTAGAGCAGAGCCCCAATACGGCGAACGAGTGCCATACGTCGTAATCAGCGGCGCACCAGGAGCGCGGCTCATTGATCGGTGCGTGGCGCCAGAGGAGCTATTAAGCAATTCTCATCTTTCTCTCGATTCTGAATATTACATTTCCAAGAATCTCATTCCACCTCTGGAGCGGATCTTCAACCTCGTTGGAGCCAATGTCCGACAGTGGTACGACGAGATGCCGAAAGTACAGCGTATTCACCGCGTGGACCCAAGTTACGGAAATTTATTAGCAAAGAAGACGCTGGAGTCGTACATGAAGGCAGCGGCCTGCTTGGTGTGTGGCGTGAAGACCAAAAATGAAGGCTCCATTTGCACGCGATGCCAAGCCGATGTTCCGGCGTCGATTTTAAAACTACAGACGCAGCTCAATAGGGAAGAGAAGAAGCTATTGGATGTGATCAAGATATGCCAGAGCTGTGCTGCGTTGGCACCTTTGGATGATGTTCCTTGCGATAGTAAGGACTGTCCCGTTTTCTATACGCGAATGAAGCAGGCTGCGCGATTCAGAGCCGAGAGGGGCACTATTCAGCCCGCTATTCAGCAGCTTCTTGATGGCTCGATTGGGATCGAAGAGCTGCAATGGTAGAGTTCATGAATAAGATGATGATGGCATGCTGGGGCATAACACGGTGTTGTAGATGAGGGCTTGATTAAGCATACACGTATAGTGGTTTGGCGTAAAGGGGTTTGGCATAAGTGCTTCAACAGATGATAGCGCCGCATTTTCTCAATTGAATTCTATTTATGGGAGTTTCCTCTTCCAGAATAAGACTTGAATGGTCGAGCCTAGGCTTCTATCCCCCTAATAATTTGTTCACACGTATTAGCCTGATACCCTACGTATTTGTGCAGTGATTGGAAGAGGTATGCAGCGGGTGAGTGTGCCTAAATAAACTTTGAGGCTTACAATCTGTAAGAACTTAAACTTTACTTACTTACCCAAGTTGGCAAGTTCCGACGTACCTGGTAAGGGGACCTCCACTGGGCAAGGTGTCTTGTACCCCGCGGACCTCAGCCAGCTCCACTTCTGTGACGTGCTTAGTCTACCTAACTCACTGGTACAGCTGTCCAGGCCATTAAGGCACCTCCATCCCGCTGTAAGACAAGCAATCCGATCTGGAGGCTCAACGTACTCTTTGTCACGTCGCGTCCGTTCTTCACGATCCCATCCTACTGGCTCTTGGCATAGATTACGTAGTAGAGAATTGTTGCCAATTCAAAGGCCCAGTTCTCTTTAAGACATAGCTTCTAGACACTTGAACATTCCATTCTCCAGGCCACTTTCGAATGTACACAACATCACATCCATGATCATTCCAGACCAGATTCCGCTGCGCTCGGCCGGCGATCCTACACCGGAGCCATGGGTAGTTGGACGGCGTTTCTGTTGACCTACCTTCTCGGTGGCGTCACCTTCATTCCTCTCGTCATAGTTGCAGTCCTGTTGCACGCCCACCTCACGTTCCCCGTCCACGATGGTTCCAGCTCGGCACGGGCCAGCGATGCCGACAGCATAGTGCAGCCGGGCGATGACACGAGCCATCTCGAATCGGCTCAGAAGGAGGAGTCGAGACAGAAGCTCCTGGCCGATTCCGACGTAGCCGCCGGGTACTTCGCAGTATGCCGTGAATATACGCCCATGGGCATCAACGCCAAACCGATCGAGCGTTCCACCCCGGTTGGCTCCACGACGGTCGCGGCTCCGAGCCCGAGCGTCTACCAGACCATGTACAGGAGTATCTTCGATCGCAAGCAGGCGTCTAGTCCACTGGATGACAGTAAGAGCGTTAGCCAGCGGCCGAAGCGGGCCGGTAACGTGTTCTACGTTGTCCTGAGGTGAGTCTTAGCTCCGTAGCCGACTGTACCATGCGGCCGGGACTGACACTATGTCGCGGTAGACATGGCCATCTCATGCTTTTTGACGACGACGAGCAACTCGAAGTGCGACATGTCATCTCGCTAGCCAACCACAACGTCAGCATATACTCGGGAGGAGACCGCACACCAGAAGGGGAGCTGTTCATCAAGCGGAATGCCATCCGTCTAACCAGGAGGGCAGGCAAGAAAGACTCTACGCCCGATATACAAGTTCCGAAGCCATTTTACTTGTTTTCGGAGAATTGCTCGGCCAAAGAAGATTTCTACTTTGCTCTGCTGAGAAACCAAGAGCAGACATTTGCTGCCCAGAACATTGCTCCCAAGCCGCAGCGGTTCAATGTCGCGCACATTATATCGCTGGTCCAAAAGCTGCATGCGTCGGAAGACCTCACGCAGACTCGGTGGCTCAACGCCCTCATAGGCAGGCTATTTCTCGGTATCCACCAAACCAAGGACATCGAAAGCTTAATCATAGAGAAGCTCACTAAGAAAATATCACGCGTAAAACGCCCTTCCTTTCTTACAAGAGTTGCCATCCAGGGCATCAATACCGGCGATTCCGCGCCGTACATCACGAATCCCCGTCTAAAAGACCTCAATGTCGAAGGTGAACTAGTCATGGAGGCTGACCTCAAATACACCGGTAATTTCAGGCTTGAAGTGGCAGCCACGGCTCGTCTTGATCTCGGTCCTCGCTTCAAGGCCCGAGAGGTGAACCTTGTCCTAGCTGTGGTATTGAGGAAGCTGGAGGGTCATATCTTCTTGAAGGTCAAGCCACCCCCCAGTAATCGAATTTGGTTTTGCTTTCAGTCTATGCCAAAGATCGAGATGACTATCGAGCCTATCGTCAGCTCAAAGCAAATTACGTATACTGTCATTCTGCGACAGATAGAAAACCGGATTAAGGAAGTTGTCGCAGAAACACTGGTCTCGCCCTTCTGGGACGACACACCGTTCTTCTCTACAGAGCATAAAAAGTGGCGTGGCGGCATATTCGAAGGAGATGATGAAGTCGTGCATTCACCTGAACATGCGGCAATCGCTGCTCAATTAGGAAATGTCGAAGAGGTCAGCCGGCTTGAGCAGACCGTAACTGAGGCATCTTCAGAATTACCACCAATGGAGAAGAGCCACAGTATGCCCAATGTCGAGAATAATCAACCGACCGGATTTTGGGCACGAAAACTGCATAAGGGCTCACAGACAAGCACCAACCTCACCTCGGCGTCGACAACGTCCGTAGATACAAAACACTCAGCAAGTAGCTATCCAGACGTGCCACTCCCGCTCCGGTCTGGTTCGTTCTCTACGCCAAGTCCTGTAATCGGTACGGAGGCCGCTCATGCAGAAGTATTTAAACCTGCTCCATCACCTCATACTCATGAAGACGTCGTGAGCACGATCGCAAACATCTCTGCTCGGTCTCGAACGCAATCACCCACACAAACTCCAGTCGGTTCGCCGTCGAACTCGGTACCAGTAATCCCCAATCAAAGTTCTTCATCAAGCTCATCAGCCGACGCAATACCCGAAGCGTCGAATGACGAATGCACTCCAAAGGGTCCAGCGAGACGTCATACGGCTTCGTCTTCAGAAAGCATGATGAGCAATGATCAGCCCCCAGGTTCACCCAGCCTATCAAGTAAAAGTTCAATCAAAAGCGGGACAGGCTCTCTTCCTAGGGGACTATTTTCGCGTAAGGAGCCTTCCTCACCTAGAGTAGCCGACGGTACTCCGGAGACTAAGAGCAAGACACTTGCCGCCGTGTCAAACGCTGCTGCCACAGCGAAACGATGGGGCTGGAATGCTATACAACGGCAGGCCGACCGAAATGCACACGGTAGAAAATTATCGGATCCTCCTGTAGACCTTAATCAGCCCATGGGGCGCGGTCAGCCACTCCCTCCTCCTGGAACCCCGCTACCACGGCCAGGAGAAATGGCAACGCCCGCCGCTCTGTCGAAACGAAAGCCCGTGGCAGCCCCTCCCAAGCTGACGTCCAAGAGCTCCAAAGACCTTCATGAGCAAAAACCAGAACGTCGGCATGTTCCACCCCCGCCCCTTCCGAGGCGCCGGCGTGTGTCTGAGATTCATGCTGCCCAGAATACGGAAGAGCACCTGCTTGTTGTCGAGGCTCCCGCTGATTCCGAACCGAATTCACCTTCTTTTGATACTACGAACTATGTTGAGCCATGGGTTGAAGATGCAGAAGACGCAGAAGATATACAAGAGCTAGAAGCGAATAAGCATGAATCCATAGCTGGTGAATCACCACCGTCAGCTACCGGCCTAGCCGAATGGCCTGAATTGGATGAGTCTCACGTCGTGGCAGAAGACGATAGAAACGAGGAAGACTACTCAAGCTGGATAGACAACCCGGAGTTCAAGGAAGCAGACGCCGTGGACACTAAGACCGAACAATGATGTTACTATTATGTATGCATACCAGGAGTTCCTTTGGGTGGATTAGTCCCATGACGGCCAGCAAAATGCGCAGCCGCGAGCCTCGGAGAAACCCGTTGGCACTGTTATTATAGTAGCGGTTGGCATGTACACAACAGGCAGGAAACGCTAGGAGTTCTGGTATCTAGGGTCAATGAATGAAATTTAAATATTTGGACACTTGTGTCTCTGTTTGATATATATTTGACAGGTCCCTGATTAGCCATCGGTGTAGTGTACGTATGTGTTTAATAGATCGATCAATGGCGGACTTGGCATGAATGAGGCAGAGGTCACCCAGATATGTATTACCACAACTCCATAATATGATTAAGTTCGTACGATATTCATAGACTCGCGAGGCTTTTTGTCTGCAGGGTCTGTTGGTTCCAGCTACTGCCCGAACTGTCTCTTTCAGGGGTGATCCGTGGTCTATCTTAGGGTTTAGGAGGGTATTTGCGAGAACAACGCCTCACGTGGAATTATACTTCATCTGGTCAAGCAGTGAATCAGAATTATGAGTTCTATGTCGACGGCAGTTGTTCTCGCTGTCTAATATACCGTTTTGAGGCAGAAGCATTATACTTATTGCGCTCCTATTGCTTGATCAATCCTTTCACGCTGTGCTGTTCGATTCATTCCCAATTCATTGTGAGAGTCACCATCGCATTCCAAGGCCCCTTTTTGAGGTTATAGGAATAACCAGAGTTGCAATGTCCCCGTTAGGTGCTGATTTATCTAACCCGACATGCTAGTTCGATCGGAAGATGGGATGCGATCGTAATTTCGTTCACCGACGACTGTCAACGGCAAAATGCCTTGCCTCTTTGAAATAGTCTCGTGAATACGCATCGCCGAGATATCGGGGTTGAACGTGTTCCCTTGACATGCCTTCACCATAGATATGATCCGCAAGCGCAGCTAACTCCCTCTTCTGCTGTCACCCAATTCTTGCCCTTGCTTGGTTGACCATTCTCAACATAAATACTCCGACTTGAGTGTGGTTCGGGATATGTGTGAGATGGCCACGATAGCGAAACCATTTCATGGCGGGAGTAACACGATCTGTAATACCTTTCCCTTAAGATCTCAGAGTGCATATTCTATAGCGCATTTGCGATGAACGCAGCCCCTTGGTTTCTATGATGAGTCTGCTCGGAATCTTCGACGGGTATATTACAATACGCTTTTCTCCGTGTGTTTGGTCATTGGCCACTTCAACCGTCATGAACGCTAAGATAGTCCTGATATGTACGGACTCTTCAATAAGTCTCACCAATCCGTGTGCTGGCCTCTACGCGAAAGAATAAGGCCATTTTTACATTTGCTGCTCTCAGTTCGGCTTTTGTTTCAGCCGGTGCTGCGCTGTATTGTCATAGAGAGAGTCCTATACTACGGCTGGAGCTCAGAATAGTCATTTTGAGTATTAAAAGGGGCATGGAGGGCTTTTTCTTGTGATCTTCGGGTCCATAAAGCTGTACATCGCGGCGACCATTTAAGATCGCATAATATTATCTACTACTTTTCTTTTGTGACGGTATCCTGAAAAAGCGCCTAAACGTTTGCTTCTAGTATCAGTGCGACACAATACCTACCTAGGTAGTAAAGAGACATAGTCTTGACTCGAGGGTCGAAATGGGGACCAAGAAGCTCGTCTGCCGAGGGCGCACGAATTCTTGGGAACAGCCATGCAAACTTCACCCCGCAGTTTCCGGATACTCCCCGGTATGGAGCAATGCCGAGCTGATGTTTGTCAAACGTTGTAGTTAGTGTCGTTCCAATATCCAATCGGAAAAGCGCCGGCTCGGCTCATGGCTTTGCTTGCATAAGGCGCCTCTAAAGCGTACACTCAGCTATACAGCCATTGGGCGTGCCAGTCCACTCCTTTGGAGCAAACACGTAAGGTCATGTGGTCCGTGCATGTGAAGCCGCAATAGTCGTCAACGAGGATCACGACATGCGTAGGAGGCTAATCTAGATGGTTTTCTATTGGAGAAGACCAGTTCTCCTCTCGAAGCAACGACATACCTGAATATTAACAATAAGATTGATGAGAGCTGTACATCTGTCTATATTCACGAATGAGCATACGCTGAAGTGAGCCCCTGAAGCTTAGCCTCCTGTGGGATCAAGTCCCCAGAGATAAGTTACCTACACTTCCTGTAGCCGTCGGACTGGTGAGTCACTTATTTCAATAGTTGACTTGGTGATCAATAGAAACGTAATTTAATTGAAGTTGAGAAAGTTGTGCGTCTGTTGTACCTGTCTATATCTGTTACCCCTATATTCTCGAAATCTCACGCAGCTACCAAATGGTTAAATCATGTTCAGCCTTACGCCCTTCCTTACTCACATCCCTTCTATACCTCACTTATTATCTAGCTATTGCTCTCCGATTCCATTGCAAGTGAATGAATAGTGCTGGGCTATTTAAGATGACAAATAGTGTCGTTCATCTGCAAGCAATGCTGAGTATCTAGGATTGATACGGCAGAAGAGAATCAAGGGCACCTACATAGCTGTCTCTTCTCTCCTCCAATCGAATCACCCTCTCGCAATAAAAAATAAGCAAATAATAACTACTACTAACAAAGCCAGGATGATAATAATGGCTTCAATGAGCCCGGGTCAGTACGCTTAGCAGTAATAACCAACAAATTCTCAGAGCAGCGCCAAATCACAGCGCTTCGACTCTTTTCTTTGCGAGATTGACCCCAAATGAAGCTTGCGGTAACGGTTTAACATGGCATCTTTAATCTTTCTTACGTTGGAAAGGGAAATTGTATAAATATAGGTGATGAGTACAGAAAATCTATGTTCAGACCCTAGAGCCCCCAGTCCTTGAAGCACAAGTGTGACTCCTCGCCATCTGTACGCAAACTGGCGGAACAGATCCTCCGTTCAGAGCCCCAACACCAGATTCTCTGAGCCAGATCATGCTCATCTCTCAGCAATTGGGGTGCCTCCGTAATAATCAGGCTACTGGCGTTATTCGGAAAGAGGGGGATCTAGAACGTTGAGTGGTGTACCAACCTCGCCAGTGCTATCATTCACCTCATCGGTGGCCAAAGCGTCAAATCGTAGGTAATGTTTCAATGGGAAGATAGAGACCACTCTTCAATACCTGGGTACTTGCAGTACACCTGACCAACAGAGCTTCAATACGTCTTAGTACTAGCTATGGTGGACACGGCATCACGTCTCGTACCTTGAGCGGTACTATCACATGTGGTTTTAGCTTCGCTAAGGTACCTGACGAGGGCAAACAGGAATCGTTCAGCACATAGTACAGGCGGCCACCGACTTGTAGTTGAATCTGTCAGGTGATTGAGGGACCCTGATGTAGTGTGCTACCATGAACATTTCCCTACTGGGGTACTTAAACCAAGTACTCAGATCAGATACTCATATTGGTAGATACGTCCACCGTCAGTGAACAGAGCTCAGGTCAAAAGAACGCTGTATTGCCGTTGACGGGTTCGTGGTACCCCTTTATTGCCAGCTCTTCTACTCCTGGATTCACAGTATAAATGCTACCTTTTTCTCGTCTAAGCCTGTTTTTCGAGGAATAGTATAGCTGAATTACATGATTCAAAGCTGTGTAGAAGAAATCACAACGAGATGGCGACAGTGAATGACAGCCATAGCATGGTAACGGTTAGCCTTGAAGACTGAGTGACTTCTGGCCTGAGGTATCCTTCACTCGTTAACGCTGCAAAGGCTCGCACTGTCCAGTTTTTCCTCGAATGCTAGGTGAAGGACTCGTGCAGATACATAGTGAAGTACTTGCTTGCTTGACCACGAGTACCACCCGATGTATCAGGTAGATGTGGCCCATGCCGCGGAGCAACACTCTTTAGCAATGGTGGTGTCTTCATACACCTCCGTATATATCTCTCGTCCTTGTCCTTGTCCTCCTCTTCCTCCTCTTCTTCTTCCTCACCATCTTTCTGGAGTAACAAGCTTGCAAGTATTCAACAAGAACAACGTACCAAAGCTCTCATTCATACTTCTCTCCTCAATATATCCTCTGAGGACTGCATTAGCATCTCACTACTTTCTGTGCATCACTCAAGCACTTCCTTTTTCTCAGTACACACGCTACTGTCGGTCGTCTCTAAAGCATTTATTGTCTACTACCCTTTAATACTAATTTGATCCAATAGTAACAAAGACTCATGATGCCTGTGCCATCTAAGGGGGGTGAGAAGTTTCTACAGGATCTCTGGACCAATGTCTGCGCTCAACTTGATGGGCGCACAAACATCGTCCGAATCTCTGTTGATGACTTCAATCTTCTCGGTGAAGATGGACAGAGGTACCTTGCAAACCAAATGAGGCAAGTTTATTTTCTTTCTCTGTCTGGTTTACCACCCCGTCTCTCTTTACGTCCCTACATCACTACGCATCAAGATCGTCCTACACCTTTTATTGAGTGACAGACATTTATTGTAACACAAAGGTCCCCAAAGATGCCACTTGAGGGTTCATTATCTCCTTTTGCACCCATATACAACATTACCTTTATATATATATATATATGCATTATGTTCTTCCTATCCCATGGCAGTATATGTAACCGACACCACACTTCAACACATCAATCCTACCCAGCCACCTGCAAGTCCTTGTTTGATATATACACAACGATATATATTTGCAGACCCATATGATGCTCTTGAAATCAACCAAGTCCGCCTATTTGAGCAGGCTTTCGGGGTGTGTCCAATCTAATATCAATATATAGTATGGCCTTGAACGGCATCGTGGAGTTTTTCTCCGATACAACGAATAGCGGTCACATATACCTGGCGAGGCCGCTATCTGTGATCCAAAGTCTAAATTATGAGATTACCATGACAGGAGGACGACTGCGTGCCCTCACACCGATCAGGCCAACCGTGCAGCTTGACCAGGAGTACGACCCGTTCACTTATGATGTGGGACCTAGTCTTATTGATCCGCGACTCATGTTGCCGGAGGACTCGCAGACGGCTCCTAGCCCAACGATCCCCGATATTGACTCTTGTCCATATGATTTCCCCCAGACATGGACACCCCTTATACACCAACAATTCCCACCATCATATCCGTCTCATCAGGGCGCTGAGTACACGTCCTCGCCAGTAATTGTGTCACCTACACCTGTACGTGTATCAAACAACGGCCCTGCCGTTCTCTCTGGACGGTTCCGCACAGGCACACAGCACTTGAAGCTCCAGCCTGCTGCTGAATACAACAGCCCTAAGAGCAGCACTACTCAAACCGGCCGACAAGCTTCGCCTCCAGGGAGAGCTTGTGCCAACATTCAACCGGCTCCATCCAAAGAGCCCCCGGCAGAGGAGAAGAAGGAGAAGATTCCAAGGCCTCAAAACGCCTTCATCCAATACCGTAACGCCACTCTCCAGCAAGTGAAGGCGTCGATGCGCCCAGGAGCCACGTGGCAAGAAATCTGTAAGCCCAAAAACATCTTCTTCTTTTTCTTCTTGTACCTTTTCGCACAACTATACTGACTCCGTATATTCTTAGCCCTGGAAGTCAGTAAGCGGTGGAAAGCTTTACCGGAGGAAGAGAAAAAGCCCTTCCGAGACGGACAAACGCTTGCTGAGGCTGAGCACAAGCGGCTGTACCCGGACTACAAGTACCAGCCTGGGGAGAAGAAGAAGTCCCGCTCCCGAAAACTATGAACGGCGACCTTTGGCGGACGTCGCGCCACATATATAGTGGGTGATGCAGCGGCTTATTGACTATGCTCTGCTTTACCCGCAGCGTGACGGAACAGTGCCGGGGCTATACTTCATGGTAGAGGAGACGGTGCGCTGGGTTATGAATGAATGGAGAATGACGTATTGTGGTATGCTGGACGAATTATGAATTATGACTTTGGTCTGGAATCGAGGGATGGACCGGATGAGGGAATATAGAGGCATCGCCAAGTTCTGATAAGACTGCATCAGGACTTGATCGGTACACATATAGATGGATTCCTCACAGAGATAGAATCTCCTATATAATCATAATCATTGCCGTCATAACAAGCGATGGGAAAATGTGTTGACGTGAAACTTCAAGCGTCCAAAAGTGATGCGACTATGATCTTGATATTAATTAGTGAGGAACGATCACTAAGGAACCCTCTTCTAGTGTAGTCTGTTACAGGACAGATTGACAACGAAGTTCTCGTGGACAGGCGAATCTATTTCATGAGCGTATTTTAAGGATCTTTGCATAACAACAAGTGTCTATTACTTAACACAAGGTATTGGGTTCACGGGATCGTTACACTTTCTTTCTTCATTTATATAAGCATGATCACTTATTGTGGATGAGCTGGTCTCTCCTGGGACTGCCTCATCTGCATGATAGGGGCTGTAATAAGTTGTCGTATACATACATATCAAAGCTCGATGAAGTAGCCGCCAGCTTATTGAGACCTCTAGGTGTTACATACCTATGACGAGCTCAATGAACAAATAGGCCATTGTCGTTGTCCTACTTGGGTAGCTCTCGGTGGTCTGCGAGGCAGCCAATGAAGCCCACAATCGGCTTCTATCTAGCATCACTGCAGATCTTCTCAACCTCTTGAGCTTCACCTCTTGAAAGATCCAGGCTTCCATATTCCCGTGTTATTCTATCCGCTTGCCCAACCTTTCACAAGCATACCAATGTCCCTCCTTCCGCCGTCCCGCGTGTTTGACTACCCCTATATCCGAGTATACTATGGGCTCAACTGAGTATTGCGCCGACAGCGCCCGATTCGAACGCACTATTGAGCCGAAGCCAGAACCCTTCAACCAAGATACAGGCTCCAGCGGATACAGAGGAGGACGACTATGATGAGCGAGAAAAAGAAAAGAAAGGACCATATCTAACGTCCACCAAGCGCCCTGATTCTGTTTCGTCAGTCACGACATCCCATTGTAACGCAGCAACACAAGGAAATACATACCTGAGAGACCTATAAGTACATTATAAACATAGCCCACTTCGCTTTTTATTACATCAAGATACGAATTATTGCCGACCAAGGTCACCAGCGCCCAGTGAGAACCCATGTCAAGGCGCCAGGAGAAGCTCTAATTTGACCAAGCCGCCCCCGAAGCAGAACACAAGCAGATATACCCAGAGCACGGCTACCGACGCAACAAGGATAAGGGAAAGGGAGGGCTCGCATTAGGTCCCGATAAAGCGAGTAGAGCCGGATATCCTGTTCTTGGAGTCAAGAGAGGTCTTCCAAGCGGGCGCCTCCACGAAACCGACAGCGCCAGCAACATTCAAAACTCCCACGGTCGCCCATCACTCATCCGAATCCCACGTGCGAAGTGAATCACCGTGGAATGAAGCGCCGAATGGTGTGTAGTACATGTCGCAGGGCGACCGGTGCAGTCAGGAACAGAACCAGTCCAGTGGAGTCACTGGAGCAGTACCCCTATTCAGGAGCAGGGGCATCTCGCGAACCCGATGAAACGTAGCTTGTGAACCAGCTCTTCACCTGACTAACTTATTCATTACGGTTGACGTGAATTCCTTCTTGCTCTTATCTTTCTTATCTATCTTGTACGTAGGCACTTGTTGGCTGCCAGTCGTGCATTGGTTCGGTTCTGGTCGCTGGTTACACATGAAAGCAGCGTGTTCATGTTAGCATATGACGCAATAGTTCCATGCTCACTTTGATTGCCCCTTTCTCTATATGAGCATGCATAGGACATTCATTCGTGAAACTCAAATATGTCAAGCATGGACCTAGAGCATGTATTTCATGTAGAACAATTCAACGCCTATCTCTTTTGTCCCCTTGGTTCTGGCCGACCGAAAGATCATATTATTAGCTCGCGCACCGGGCGCATGAGTGTGACATCCTGAGTAAGATGCCGTGATATCGTACCTGATATACGTCCTCAAAGGGCTTTATGGCTACTATACATCTTCAACTAATTAGGGTTAGGAGCTTTCCATTCACTGCTCCAAATAAACGTTGCGCAGCGCCACTCCGTTCCCTTCTCCTTTTCACCAGAGGGCCCAAGCGGCCGTGGGCAAATGAAGAAGGCTCGCCCTGTTAAGACTTGTGTGAGCGACTCAGGACAGACGAGAATGAGGTAAGGGATATAATGATATTGGGCTACTTACCGCGGTTTACGCCAGGCTTCTTCGTAACTAGACTGATGCAATCTTCTCCATGCTCACATTTAGGGACAACGCGCCCACCTAAAAGCTTCGACCACGATTCTTTAGCTTGGATAGGATCAAATACGCTTTCAGCGTCGGCGAAACTCGAGTTGTCTTGAGACGCGTTGGCATCTGATTTCAGGGCCTCAGATTCCACCTGAGTGGCGCTGGGTTCGGCTTCCACTGTGCCATTGAGGCCGCCGGCAGATGATGGGGCTTGCTCCTCCGGTTTTTTAGCCTTATCCCCTGTAGCTTTGGGCTTGAAGAAGCCCATCAGATTACTCTGTCCCTTTATGGATGGTTCTTTGCTTGGTCCGGCTCTTGCCTTCTTCTGTGCTTTATTGGGAGAAGAGGACACAGAGGTGGTTCGTTTGAGGCTGCCAGAGGAAGCTTTGACTGGTGAACGGGCAGGCTCTGCAGTAAATGAAGGCTCAGAGTCAGCTGCATTTGTAGACCTTGATGTTAATATCAACTTTTCCGGTTCATCGACCTGGCTAATGGAAGATTCTTGGGATAGCGCTGGCGTGCCTTTTGGAATAGAGGGCTTCTTGAAGAACATGTCCTTAATGCTTTGACGACGGTCAAACTCAGGTATCAACTTTGCCGAGAGTGGCAACAGGTCTTTCGTAGACCATTCTCTTAGCCGTTTCCCGTTCTTGAATGTACCGGGTGGATTCATGATGTCCTTGATGAAGACTTCGCCATTATCGATCTGGACCGTGTCGTTAAGAACAGCGAATACTGGGCAGTGATCAGACCCCAACAGACCCTCTTGAATGTTTGCGTCGATGAACCAGCTTTTCATATCATCGCTACACAGGACGTAGTCTATCCGACTGCCGAAGTTCCCTGGCCGAGTGTTTTTCTTCGTATCCCAACAGGTGAACATGCCTTGTCGGGTCGGATGGAAAAGACGACAAAGGTCCCATAGCATTGGCTTCTCCCTATCTTCATCCCTGGGTCCAATTACATTCCCTTCAAAAAGAAGCTGGTTGAAGACACGGCGAGCCGGCGCTGAGAAGAAGTCGGCCAGCGTCATATTTTCTTTCCGCAAACGCTCCGAGATGTTCGCTGTATCCATGGCATCTCGCACAACATTGAGATCACCGGTCACAACGACACGCTTTCCCATGGCTACTAGATTGCGCACCCGGATATCCAAGGCCTCCATATAACCGAGTCTGAAGTCATCTCTGGATTCGTCTCGATTCGCCGGGCTATACGTGCCAATTAAAACGAAGGCGGGAAATTCCAGCATCACACAGCGGCCCTCCGAGTCAAGCGTGAGCTCGTCGACGGTTCCGTTAAGCTGAAGTTGGCCCGGCTGAGGATAGCCGCCGATTTGTTCATCCTTTGGTAAGTCTCTGAATTGAGTAGTTGAATTTGGAGGGCAAAGAACGCCAACAATGCCCTCTTCTGCTCTAATAGGTGCACAGACTGAGTTTCGAGTGTAAATGGCGACACCAGCATAGCCTGTGTCTCAGATGAGTTTTGAAGGCTGGCGAAAGGGGTCGCAGAGATGTTCCTATATTACCTTTCTTGTGCCGCGGGAGGCTGAAGAACACATCCCAGCCCGGCACTAATACCATATCATCCTGGAGATCTTTGCGCTGTATCTTAGTTTCTTGCATGACAACTATGTCTGCTTCCAAGATATCAAACATAGCCTATGAGAGGGTTAGACAGGCATCCATCGACACAAAATCGTTTGGCTCTCACCTCAAAGGTCTTTTTCTCCCTCCATGGTTGGTAACCGAAGGGGTTACTAGTAGCAGGGTCAGTGCCAGCCATATCCTAGCAGCTATGATGACTAACCGAATGCCATTCACTACATATCCAGTCAGTTATGTTCTTAATACTAAAGACAAAAAACAGCTCACCATTCCACGATGTTATGCGCAGACCCATCTTGGCGGTGTATCTACAACGAATAAATCAAGTCAAGATGGCGCATCCATTATCACCCCCGTCGACGCCACCACAGCTCATCCTCAGCAGCTTCCACGGTGCATGCGAATGGGTCATCGGCAGGTGTGCTCGAAGGACGGGCTTGAAAAGACGCTTAGCGTGGCTCAATAACCTTAGAGAATGTGTGCTGGATGGTGCTAAATGCAGCTTAATTGCAGCTTAATTGAATCTACGTAACCTAGGGTATCCCAAGTAGAGCTTGCATTCACTAACCGTGAAGCTCTGGGCAGTCGCGATGCTGGGTTGCGTCACCAGATTGACCCGAAATCATGTGACCCCACTATGCACTTAGGTACCTATGTACCTCTGTACCTCTGCCCACCTGTACTGTAGCTGCAGTTAGCTAAGCACAGACCATATACGCATGAGTCCACCCTTGTACCCAATTGCAGGTGGAGTGGTCTGATTTCATCCTCCTCTTGGCCGAAGAACAACCGGGGCCAAGCTCTGGGAGCTTCCAAACCTGACCTCATCTCCTAACCTAGAGCGACCTTCACGTCAGACCCCGAACCAAAAGAGCCTCAATTGGCAAAACCAAGAACAATCTCCCCTCCGAACCCAATATTGCCAAAGTCCAACATGGTATTCCAACGCCAGGTCCTCCGCGCCACCCCGCGCCTGGCCGCTCAGCTCCGCGCTCCCGCCGTCCGCTCGACCATCCAGCGCCGTCTTGCCTCCACCGAGAACCAGTTCGTCAAGGAGCGACAAGCCATCAAGGAGCACGCCGCCAGCACTACTGGTCAGTAAATCTATTCACCCGTCGTTCGAAGGGTCGAATTGACTCTCTATTCTACTTGTTTGTGTGCTAATAACCTCGCAGAGCTCTGGCGCAAGATCTCCATCTAGTAAGCGCATCCGTTACCCCCAATCCATTAAGCAGAACCCCTCCGATATCCCGTAACGACGATCCGTACCTCCAGAATGCGCTCGACCTGGAGTGTCCGACCCGGATTTCACTCTACCACTATGCTTGGGACCTCACTTACGTCTGATATTGCGCGCCCGACAATAGCGCAGTTCCACGAAGACGACAGGAGATTGGGGAGATGAGAAGGCTGACTTTCTTCCGCCGAAACAGTGCCGTGATTCCCTGCCTAATCCTCGCCGGCGTCAACGCCTACAACCTATGGAACGAGCATTGGGAGCACTGGTCGCACCTGCCCCCTCTAGAGGAGCGCACCGAGTACCCCTACCAGAACATCCGCACCAAGAACTTCCCCTGGGGCGACGGTGACAAGACTCTATTGTACGGCTTTCCTGCCATTTCTTGTTCTCCCTTCCAAATACAGTATTCTTTGGAGATGGATGGATAGATGACTAATTCGCCATCAACAGCTGGAATGATAGCGTCAACTACCACAAGAAGGACAAGACCACATAAGCTACTCCAACTCATCGATCAGCACCCGCCCGAAGGAAATATTTCTGGTGTAAGATGTCTGTATCTTAAGGCGTAGAGAAGAGCCAGGGGAGAAGGGAGAAACGAACTTGTTGGTGGAAATAGACAAAGTGGCCCATGGCTGTCAAATTACCGCTGACTAACCTACGTGTCTATCCTCTTGTAGATATGGGACTTTCTTTTGTTAACACAGAATATGCATTCTGAAGTTGACTGTTGTCTTGATATCGTGTATCGTTGTGATTTCCGCCCTAACTCGTTACACACTTATCTCATCATTAGATTGAAATAAATGTAAATCGTGCGACAATATAATGGTGACGTAGCAATGCAAGATGCGCTAAGTCGTGCAATAATGACTAATAATTATCCAACAAATGAGGTGGTCGACATTTCACCTGGTTAACGTGTGTGTGCGAACACATAGAGCGGGCAAGCCGCTTCAAATGCTATCTACGAGGAAGTGGATTCTCCCGAGGCAATATACACATCGACGTACACTTTTTTGGACTTTGAACTTTCCGCCCTCTCATCGGCCCGCCTGGCCATTATCCTCCTAAGTATATACCTGGTGTTGGTGATCAAACTAACCCGTCAACCCGTGGTATAGTCGGACGAATCTCCAAGTCCTTCTGGCTGGCTATCTTCATTAAAAAAATTAAACAATTGCTTTAGCAAGATTTGGATTTGCTGCCCCATAAAACAACTCAAGGTGGCTCCACCAGTGCAATGCATATCATAGCAAGAACCGAATGGGATGGGAAGAATTTTGCACGTTGTAAAGTTCGTCTACTCCTCCTGGTACGAGATCTTGCGCATCTCACCGAGACGGTGTCGGGCGGCCGACAAGGCGTTCTCAAGTTGAAGAATCTCGACCTATTTATAAAACTTGGTTAGAATAGCTGGCAACATATCGCAACGTTGGAATGTTCTCTTACCTGCTGCTCCATTTCACGGACTTTAAATTCGTGCGCTCCAAGCTTGGAGTAATCGACGGCTTCATCTTCCTGGTTGCGGTCCTTGATCATGTTCTGCACTTGTCTAACTAAAGACCTGCAAGCGGCGCCCACCGCCTTACTGGCTTGCTCAAGGCTCTCTTGGCTCTTGCTCATGAAGCCGGCCTTGACACGACTGGCAGCAACGAGCTGAGCGGTAGAAGCAGCGACATCGTTTGATGCTACGATTAGCTGTTCTGGGCTATTGCGACCAGAAATCACACCATCGGCGGTTTCGATAAGTGTGTTTGTGGAGGTTGCGACAGCTTTCGCGGCAGAAATGAGTCCTTCAGTCCATCGGTTGTTCTTCTTGTAGAAAGCTGTCCTTGAAGAAGACCCTCGACCAGCTTGGACGATCTCTTGCTGCGTAGCTGTCGCTGCTTTGATGAGCTGGGCAATTGCATTCGTAATTGCCATAGCAGCATCCAAAATTGTATCATTGACCTTGAGTTCATACGTAGAGTAACCGTCACGAGGCTTGTTCTTCAACTTAGCCAGGCGAGCCGCGGCAGCTGCAATAGCATCAGCTGCCTTGCTAAGCTCGTTGTCGACAATTTCACCCAAGTCGCCTTTGTTGTTCGCCAAGCGGCCAAAGCCAGGCGCAAATGTCTCAACCAGTTTATTCAGTTTCTGAAGGTTCATTTGTACGTCGTTATTGTTGTTGATGACAACATCTGTTTTCTGGATAGGGTCCATGCCTTCTAGTCGGAAGCTCTGGAGGCCGCGGAAGAACTTCACTGCTGACTGAGCAGCGATACGCGCTCCATTCATAAGCTGGTCACCCTTTTTCTCGTCCGTAGCTAGACGAGTCAGACCTTTAGTGTTGCTGCATACATCAGCAGCGGAACCCGAGAAGACGTTAATGGCCTTGATAAGATCAGCATGGGTCGCGTTCGGCCCATCAGCAATGAAGTTGTTGAAAGCCGTTGCAAACTCCATGGCGCTAGCAGAGGCCTTCTCGATCTGTGATAAAACATATTGTGGCGAAGCGTTCTGGTTGCCGGCTTGCATTGTCGAGTCTAGCTCATATAGTGCGTCATCAACCCGTGCAACACCTGCTTGTAGCACAGAGTCGATGATATCGTTAATCTTGTCTAGGTTAGCCATAATCAAGGCATCGAGCTGACCGTCTATGGCGAGGTCCGTATCTCCCTGATTAAGCTTTAATTCGTTCAATTCGATCAAAGTTTGATCCATGCCGGCCTTGTAAACCTCAAGTTCTTCCTCTTTCTCACGAAGCAGTTGCTCGAGATCTGAGCTTCCGTCCCGTAACTTGGATTGGGCTTCTTCCAAAGCGCGAGATTTCGTACGTAGCGCCTCTTCTAGGTCCGCCATTTCACGGTTATACTTCGCAAGCATCGAAGACAGCTCGTTGCCTTTGGCTCGTTCCAAGTTATCGGCCCGGTCGTTGGCCATGCGTAATTCTCGCTTAAGCTTCTCAACCTCGTCTTTGTTACTACCAGTTAATCGATCTCGGTCGTGCAATGCTCGGTCTCGTTCGCGAATCATGTCTGCTAACTCCAAATTCTTCGTTTTGATTTCTCGCTCAAGCTTCTCACGCTTCTCGATTGCTTCCTGCGCCGACGCCGCCTTGAGTTGCACCGACTTGAATTTCTGGAGTAAGTCAAGGTGTTCATGTCGTAATTGTGAATAGAGTTTAGCTAGTGCCTCATATTTCGTACGCCATGTGTTGACTTGTTCCTGAAGTGCGCGAATCTGGTCATCTCTACTGTTTAATTGCTGGCCATAGTTGTTCTGTATCTGCGCCAGCTCTCCTTCTAGAGCTTTCACTCTCTGATCGTATTGCTGAAGCATTAGTTGATCGCGGTCATACTGTGCCCTAGCATTCAAGTTCTCCTGCTCGAGCTCAGCCAGTCGTCCCTGTGTTTGCATCTGGTACTGCTGATTCATAAGAGCTTCCTGCTCTCTTTGCTGCTGTTCAGCCAAACGTCTTTGCTGTTCCTCAAAATCTCGCTGAGCTTGTAACTGAGCTTGTTGCTGGGCTTGGAGAGCCTGCTGCTGACGCTCCTGTAGCACCCTCTGCTGCTCCGCATATTCGCGATTCTGGCGATCCAGTTCGCTTTGCCAGAATTCAGCAATCTGGTCAGGTTCCTCCGACTTGGGCTCATGAACTGGCGTCGGCGCACGTTCAATCTCTTGCTTTGGTCGGGCGGGTAGCGCTGGTGCATCCTCATCCTCGCCTAGCAGATTGGGAGGGTCTTGGGGGAGTTTAGGAATAGTGATAAGACCCGTTAAGTATCGTAGGTTCGAACATTCGTAATAGAATTTGACCAATCTATAATGTTGCGCGTTATAACGCTCTCGAAGGGGTTCTAACGCGTCGTTGTCGCCAGTTGCTGCCCAACTAGTTAGAAGCCCCACCCAAAATCTCAATCAAGCAGATAACTTACTCGAGTGCATAGCACGTAACATGCTGGTAATGAACTTATAAATGCCGTAACTCTCCTGGACTAAAGGCACGATAGCTGAGATCCTGCATTCGTTATTGCCAACATTTCTGAAGTGAGAAAATATGAGTTTCTGAAACTGCTCGATCTTGTCCTGCAAGGCCATCAGGTCGGTAATAGTCTCGTAACCCTCATTCGGGTCATTGATTGCCTTCAAGCTGATGTACTCTTCGTACTCGAACGTCCCGTTGAACTCGGGATGCTGTTGGTGAAATGAGAGCTTTGCCAGCAGGAAGTAAACGTATTCTCGAATCAATGGACCGTATCCTCGCACGCCCTCGCCCGACATTCCCCTGTTCAGGCTATCAATCCAGCCACGATTTGCCAGGGCTTCTCTCAGTGCCTGTGGGTGGCCCTCCTGCAACACTCGGTGGACCGTAATCAGGGCCTTGAATGTTTGCACCTCATCGGCAAGAATTGGCTGTCTAGTATCGTATTGCACATCAGTAGCCCGCCTCTCACGCGGTAATCCCGCAGGATCTTATTGACATACACTTTCATGCCCGCCCAGAAGGATAGCGAGGACTTGTGGTCCCAAGTATAGACAATGCAGGCGCGCACATGTTTACGTTTCGGAGCGGTCTCGTCGGTACTTGTCGCTTTTCGAATGTGAATAGCCAGTTCGGCCTCGGACCTATCAGACGGATAAGCCCACACCATCCCGGCCAAGTAGGACATGTTGATAGCATATAGGTACTGCTAAACCATAGGAGCAACGGCAGACTATCGAAAAGCACGAAGGGGCAACAGCAACACAATAGAAACACCTCCATAAGAAATACAAGCAGAGCAAACAGAGCAAGCAGAACGCACCTTGTGTGGTCCAAGCTACGGGTCGTCGCCATTGCGAATGGAGTCTTGTGTAGCCACTGCGGGTACGATAGCTACAGGCGAGAGGGAAGAGACAGCGGCGTCGTGGTACAGGAACCGGGAAAGAGCTTAGAGCAAGCTGCAGCGGCTGTTCAGCGACAGCACATCCCACTTCGCCTTCCGTCCGTTCGGCTGTTCGAAGTCTCAGGAGAGCGCAAGACGCAATATGAAGAGACGCGGGCAGGGAGAAACAGCAGCTGCCCGTGCAACAACGCAATTTATCAGAGCACTTCACAGGGAGGGAATTCTGCTGCCTGAAATGGATAGCTTGTCTGGTCTCCAAGCAACAATGGCGCGTAGTGCCGGAAAGCAGGCGTCAGCCGTTGAGGTGACTTAGGCGAGCTCTCTGTCTCTGTCTGGCAGGGCTTTAACGTAAGGTGTGGAGGTTGCGCAATGTAGTGAGGCTAGGCTGCGGATATTCAAGATATTGGTAGGCCAGGAGCACCCCAGGTTGCGTAATGGGTGTATCCCAACCAAGCTCCGTTATCCTAGCCTAGGTATTTAAGAAACAGGGGTAAGCTTTAGTGCATTAGTAGGTACATGTAGCAGGGCCAGTTCAGAAAGAAACGACACATCCCATGTGCAACATCAAAAATATTCCTACTTTAAGCGCTGGCTAGACAACTAATAAAAACAGGGGTAGAAAGGGAACTAGATCAATTAATATCTAAAGGCTTCGGTCTTGGAGGGTATTTTTTTCTGATTCTATTCAGATGTTTAATTGTTTTCTAGAATATTTTGGTGATGTATGGCAGATGGGTCGTTTTTGGTTAGACCGACGCTGATGTAGGTACCCAGGTATCTGTTACAGCAGTGGCGGCCCGGACCCAGCTGTGAGGAGGCACCCACCCACCGCAATAGTGTACTGTAGTGGAGTCGTAGCTTTCGTCACTGACAAGCCATATGCAACTTCGTCGAGGCTCAATTAAGAGTATCTTCCTACGATATTGACAAAATACTCTCGACGGACAAATTCTCTACTCCTCCAATGAACACCTGAGCAACAAGCCGTCTCCGACTGCTAATGTCAAAGCTAGCGACAGAGCCTTTTGGCTCTCAGGCGTAACCTTCCTCGCATCGGGTTAAACGAATCTACAACATCTTCCGCTCAACCGACACAATGCGCGCGACAGGAGCATGTCTTTCCAGAGGGTTTTGGGGGCGCAGCGTCGACGAATTCAAACGGCTTTCCAACATCAGTACGATACCTCCTCTCTATCCTTCCAACTTTACTTACAACTCTCTCCACGGACTGAATTAACAATTGCCATATAGCTTTTAAACTCGAGGGTATCAAAGGCCCCTCGGGCCCCCTCACCCTCCACAACTTCCACAGCCGCGACTCGATAGACTCCTGCAAAACGCTAAGCGACAAGGACATCGGCGGCTTCTCGCATGCGTCTCTAGACTGGGTTCCCGGCTCGGGGCCGACAGAAGGGCCCGGCTACGCACGCTTCCACGGCACGATATCGACCGAGCTCCCGCCCGACAAACCCAACATCCAGCGGTCCGGGTACGCCGCATGGCGGACCCTGGACCCGAAGCCGACGGTCTTCGGCAAGACGCTCTTCAACATCGACATGTACACCTATCTCGCGCTCCGGATCCGCTCCGACGGCCGCAGCTATCTAGTAAATGTACAGACCGAATCGGTCGTGCCGACGGATCTGCACCAGCATAGGCTGTTCGCGAAGCGCCCCGGCGAGTGGGAGACGGTGCTGATCAAGTGGAACGATTTCGTGCGTACGAACCACGGCTTTGTTGTCGAGCCTCAGACCGAGATGCTGCGCCAGAAGGTCCGCACTTTCGGCATTGGGCTGACAGATCGCGTCCCTGGGCCCTTTAATCTTTGCATTGAGCGCATGTGGGCCACGAACGACATGAGTGAAGGCGACGATGTCGTTGCAGCCCCTACAGCCGATGTTAAGGAGGGCCAATTGAAGAATAAGCAGGGCCGGCATATAAATTGGAGTGATAAATAATGCGAGATCACACGTTGAACAAGCTGTACATTTATTGGGAATAGTATCTCCTGTGGGTACCGTGTACATATATAAACCGGGTATGATTCTTTCTGACTACCACTCTGCATAAAAATAGTAAAAGCCGTTCGCTGCGAGCATTATTCTTGTAGATCTATATCTTCAACTGAGCAGCATCGTTACGCAAGGCCATATACGCTGCAGCATAATCATTCGCCAGAACATAGTCCCCAGCCACCTTCATGATAGTAGCCTTCTTGGCCATCATTTCGCATTGTTTGTTGATATCTTCAACACTCGAGTAGTAGTTGAATGCCTTCTCAATCGCCTCTACCCCCTTCATCAAATACTCCCTGCGCTTGTTAGACTTCGGCGGCATCTTGCCAGCCATGCCCACGTTCGCATCTCCTAGATGCGAGTATAGCTTCGCTGTCATCATCGAGTTCTCACATTCCAGACTCCGTGGGAGCACAGCATATAATAACTGGATAGCAGGCTCGAATTCGCCGAGCGAGCAGAGAATGTTGGCCAACGCACCGATAGCGGGCCACAGGTAGGGTATAAGACGTGCTCGCCAGGCGACATTTGCTGCACGCACGACAATAGTAAACGCCTTTTGTGGTCTGCCGCATTTATCTAATAACTCTGCTTTGAGTAGAAGAAGTCTCACTCGAAGGGCGATGTCCTTGTTCTCCTCCCGAAGCTCCACGACCATTTTCTCGACTTTTATGAAAGCGTCTTCTATATTGCCTCGGCGAACAAGGCACTCGACATGAAGTGTGTCGACGGCGAAGGCCAGATCAGGCTCGAGGTCTTCGCTCTTCGACTGCAGCAGTTGCGAAAGCAAGAGCTCAGCACCGTCGAGATTGTTATGATGCAGATCCCTCCTCAATTCTATGATACCACGAAACTTGTGCCAGTATTGGCTAGGCTTCCAAGCCCGCAAAGAATCTACCTCTAGGCTGCCAAGCTTCTCCAGTGCTTCGTCGTATCTGCCTCTTAAAGCTAACATTGAAGCTTGACGGCTTGTTACTTTAAGCTCGTCGTCAAAGATCGAATGACGAGCGTGACATTGAAGAAACACTTCACATGTCATCGCAGATAAATAGGTAACACCTAGTCTATCCCAGAGTGCTATGTTGATTGATTGTTGAGATCCAATCATGTTCTTCATGTTTCGCTCGACTAGGACCTGCGAGCTTCGGACTAGATGTTCCAACGCCGTAGCAACACTTTCGCCATGCGAAAGGCACATCTTTGCTTCGCTCATAAGAGCCGAGCTCCATAGCGACCAAGTTCCGGTCTCCTTTGCTCTGCTTCGTAGAAATGCGAGGGACTCCTTACCAGTGCCCAACTGGCTTTTCGACTCTAACTCTTGCGTGACCTCAGGGTGTGCCCGTCCAAAATGGAATAACCAGTTGAGGGCGAAGTTTAGGCAGGTCATGTCGCGGTTTTCTCTTGCCGTTGATACTGTTTCTAGCATGGCAGCAATTGCTTCTTTGTGGCACCCGAAGTCGGCTTGAAGTACGGCAAGATTCATCAGAGCATACTGATAGAACGACCTATCTCTGTTTTGCATTGTATAGTCGAAATATCGGTGCAAATAATCGAACGAAGTCGAATAATCACCCGCTCGCCAAGCTTCCAGGTAGCTTAAATAGTGTGATAGGCTCGGGACCATGTAGCTATCTGTGGCGAGGTCATGGAACTGGTGTCTTATTTCCAAAGGTACCCGGTTGCCGTACCTTTGCATCTGGTCAATCTGGAACTCTAAGAGCTTCTCGATGTCGTCCGTGCTAACAGGTAGTGTCGCGTTCGGGTCGTCTCCAAGCGCATTACCATAGGCCACTGAAGCTATGGCTTCCACTGTTTGACCCCATTCATTCTCGCCGGTGAGAAGGACATTATCAAAGCTTAACGGCTGGAAACCAGGTGTCTTCTTCTTATAATATGCGGCGGTCGTATCACGATACCTCACGAAGTCCTTCCACAGCTCAATGGCATCGTGGAAACGAAGGCGCGTGAATTCAAGCTGAGACCTACGCACGAACGCTCCAAACGGCGAGTTGCGGGACAGCTGTATGACCTCAGGTGCAGGCGGTGGAATTCCAGCTTCTGCGTCTCGGTGAAGCTCCTCCTTTGTCTTGGCGAGCATAGCCGAACAGTTGTCGAAAAACTCATGTAAAGCATGCAGCGAGTCGATCTTCCACAGCTTTTCCAGGAACACATACCATAAGCTACGCCCTGGCATACCCGAGGCAGCGGTATGCGACGTCAAAGCCTTCTCAAAGTCAGAAATAGATACCACGAGATTGATAGTACTCTCAGCTCGGCGCCACCGGTCCCTTGAACTCGAAGCTGAACTAGAGATATCACTGTCTATCAAATGGGACGTTATGAAAGAAAGTACGTCCAAGATGGAAGATGTTGCCACTGTTTTGTTCGTATACAGCTCGATGAGGGCAAGAAGGCCGATTTTGGCCGGATTGAGAAATCGAGACATGGCGAAGGCTTTCTTTTCCGGTGCGAGTTTGGACGTGCTGTTGTGGCAGCAGATAGACCTCTCTTTTCGAGAGAAATGATCGATACACCACGCGCAGCCACAAGACCATTGGCGCTGGTCTCAATCAAACCCGGCCCTCCATTGACTGGTTGGGATGTTCGCCGGCGCACTCAATAGAAAGAGTAGCGCGGAAGAGGAGTAAACTGGAAAGTCCTTTCGACTCTATTTCTTATGCAACTTGCCTAATGTACTTACGCTATGACGTGAGTTGCTTCTCTTTTTCTTCGTCCTCGCCCGCAGTCGCGTTGACAACTTGCACCTGCTCACAGCTTGAGTGTTGGAGTCCCTCTTTTTAGTACAATATACGGGATATGCATTTAAACCAATTATCCTACTACAGCATGCAGATCACCTCACCTGAGTGTCCATGCACCTACAAGATATACGGACCTTCAACCGATTGCGCGAATCGCCAAAAGCCCACCTCGAGATCACAGACTCTTATGGTAGAGATGGAAAAAAGATGTGCTGTCAACCCTGACGTGCTATCGCAAACACGAATCTCGCTTCTTGTTACTTACTATATGTTTACGTTTGTGTCCTAGAGACCTTTTCGGTGGAACGAGCATAACTCCTGCGTATCCGTATTGTGTGTATTGTCAGCGTGAACGGAACACCACCATAAATACGCGCGGCCGTACATAGGTACTAGTACTTAGGTAGGCTCGCTTCCATCAATGAATCTCTGTACAACCACCGCTTCGAGGTCTGAAGTGTTCAGACGATCTAGTACTCCCTAACAGAGGGTTAACTTCACTACCAGGTAGAAGAAGGGATAAGAGAGCCCTGGAATATTCCGCTGTATGACGATAAAGGTCAGACCATGTTTCACCAAATTCACGCCCTGTGATCCCTTTTCGGTATATAGTCGTTCGTTAAGGTCTAAGACAAGTTCTAAGGGGCTGGTAAGATGGCCTCACTGCTCCGTGGACATTTCACGCTGTGGTAATCATCTTCAACAAGATGCACATAATAGGATATAGTCCTTAGAGCTGACTTACCAAGCGATTTTGCTGCCAGGCTCTTCCCCCTAATACTGCTGTGCCTTGCCGAAGCAGAAGCAGAAAGCCCACGTCATAAGGGTCCGGGGTTGTCGGTGAGTAACTCTACCCCTGTGCTAATTTCATACGTAATCGGTCGAAAAGGGGGAAGCAAAGTTACAAGGGCACAATTCAAGGCCACTTGACAGAGATGAGACCTTTCAGAGCATGTCGCACGTAGATCTGCGTAAGAGATTGCAAGAGACCAACTACAGCTATGGCCTAATGCTAACTTACACACGTGCGTAGCGCTGAACGTGTCCCACTCAGCCCCAATGCCGGTAGGGAGGAACTGTGCAACTCGTTGATGGGTAAGGATCGTAGGGGTGCAAAGTAGCGATAATAGAGAAAATTGATTCTAAGTCCCGCCCGCCGCTGCCGTTGATAGCATCTGTTTCATCGTGGGGTCTCAAGAGGTGTGTTTCGTGGCCGTCCTCTGAACTACGACTCGGAATCAATTGGGCAGGGGGTGGTGATGCTTGGGTCTGCCTGGCTGGACAAGCGCAGGGAGTTTATGTGGCGACAGGAAAGCAACATGGGGCGATCCTCTTTGGAAGCCAAGGTCTGCTTGCGCGATACTAGTTCGCGCGAGTCTGTTCTTCTGGCGTAGTCAGTCTAGTTGGTCCTCCGCAACTAGGTGCCCAGGTCATCCTCGAGGGTGTCGTTTCTTAAATAGAGTTTGAGCCGATCTCGTTGACGCATTTTACTATGTGAACGTGCTGAATCGCCGTGCCGCCCTAACTAGGCGACTATTCCACGCAGTGGTGGCCCTTTTACAGTCTACTAGTACAATGAGATGCAGTTATGTGCAGGATGTGAAGAAGCATGTCGAAATTCCGAGCTGCAAGTCAGATATTTGCAATTAGAGTGGGATGCCTCCCTCACGATTTACCGGTTAACAATGCATGCAGGCTGCCCATTCGTTGGCGAGCGAGGAAAACGCCGGGGTATGTGCTGTAAGATCAGTTGAACAGAGACCGGATATCCAATCAAGCGTGCCACTTTCGGACGCATTGGCGAGAGCGCGCGTCTGTTAGAGTCAGTCATTGAAGCGACCGTCTGAACAGCGCAAAACATGCTAAGCCCTTACGGGGCAAGGGCAAGAACCCAGCTACCCAGCGACAGACTGGCGAGGAAACAAGGGACCAGTCAGAAGCCGCGATTGGGGTATAACAGGGGGTGGCTTGAGCCGAGATAAACTTTGAGCCGCCCCTGCTGCGACCCCTGTCGGCCCCTCTGTCCCCAGCGAGGCGCCGACGACCAGTTGTTCTAGCCTCACAGCATTCTCTTCAATCAGGACCTGCAAGAAAAGCAGACGACTCGTACCCAACTCAGGCCCAGGCCACCAATTGGCCACGCTCCATTGAACAACTCTGGCGATCGCTAGGATTGATAGGTAGAGAAACTCGCGTAGCTGAGCTCTGCTTCTCCACCTTGGTGATTTTGGTAGCTAAGAGGTACCTACCCTCAAGAAATTGCGAGGAGCATCATTCTCATTCCATCGGAGGGCCAGGTACGAGAAAAGGAGAGACCCGGCAGAGACAGACGCCTGGCGAGCTCCAGCCTTCATAATGGCCAGCGGCATGGTCCGCCTACGTCGATGGTCCGATGTGGTAGGGATACTAACTGCATGGGCCTGGCGTAAACTACAACTAATGTAGGTACGAGAATTTACCAAACGCCACAGGGAGAAAGATGCAGATGGTAAAGGTATGGTCACGTTGTTTGGATGAGAAGTTTACACTTAGGTACCTTGGTCTAGGTACATACACCCGTCATCTATTGTGGGTACAGTCTGAGGGTACTTGTCACTGGTCTTTCTTTTTAGTCTTGGTCTACGATTTGAGAGGGTCGGACGGATACTGGCCGGGGGCTGGTGTTAAGTCGGTCAATCAATCAAAGAAGTACTTTTCTTTTTCATAAATGCGATGCCCCCCTTCTCTCGCCCATTCATTCACTCTTACAAAATCGCATTTGAGCGGTAATTGTCCATCGGGTACCCATTCCTTCTATTTGTCCCTTCGGCTCTTGACGAGCTGATATTCAATCGCTATCCTCGTTTGCGTGCAGCTGGATCCTGTAGCGAGCCGCTTAACATCTCATACCTCTCACATATCGTCATCTGCATGATCAACCGAAAATCGCAATCTGCTTAGGTCGACGCCAGCTGTATACTCGGGAAACTGTAGACGATCCATCTAACCAGCCAGTAACCTGCTCATTCGACCTCTTGCCGTGTAGCCGCTAGGCGCGCCTTTACCGTCTTCCGCTACTCCCGCCCTCTGAGTCGTCGATATTTCTCGGTTTGTTTCCTAGGTCGCCAGTTACTTGTACTCGGTATTGTCGGTACAACAGCAACAACAACAATAGCCGCTTGTTTCCACTCAGTCACGGCACTCTCCAATTCGGCTGGCATCCACGTTCCTTAAACCCAAGCGATTTTGGCACACTAAAAGTCTTCCACCTCGGAGCCCGCACCTTCGTTCCCGCGTCCGGGTCATTTGGTCTTGGGACGGTGTGCTCAAACCCCGATCCCAAATTTCATCCACATCTCCGGCGTCAAAGAGCACAAGAAGTCAGGTCTCCTATGTTTTAATTCGAAAGAAACGCCGAAAGACAAACAAACGAACAGGCTCGGTGCTGGGAAAACAAAAGCCTCGTTCAAGGCCGTCCAAAGGCTCCTTCTGCTTCTTGTTCATCACTCCTTGTCTTGGAAACAATGCGTTTGTGAGGAATACTCGTGGATAAGATCAGGCTTCTTTGCTCTGGAGGAGTCTGACTCCTTTGGTGTACCCTTGTTCGCTCACTATAGATTTCCACCTATTCTCCCCGTTTTTCACTCGACCAAGGCAACTGAATCATCCTTCCTTATACACAAAATCAGACATTCGCTCAGACTGCACTCAGTTCAGACACAATGTCATTAATGCGGCGCCGGCTCGCTGCCCTTGAATCATCAATACCCTCGCCGACTCTGGTATTACGAGACATGAACGAAACAACAACGGAGGCCGCTGATGCAGCCGCCTCGATTGCCCCTTACGCTACCGGTCTAGCGGGCGTTAATCAAAGGGTGAATCTGATATTTAGGGATTCTCTGTGGTGGTCACTAGGTATTCTCGCCTTGATCGTCCTCTCAGTGAGGCTTCTGGAAATAGGATGGAGCAAATTACGGCATGTCAACGCTATGTCGATGTCGGCACAGCAGCAAGGATATTGGAAGTCGTCGCAGTGGAGGCGGATGCCCAGCTTGAAGAAGAACCTGATCTACGCTCCTCTCTGGCGCAAGCGCCATAATCGAGAAATCCGATTGTCTTCGGCTGTCAGTATCGGAACTTTACCATCCCGACTCCATTCCGTCATCCTTGGGTTTTATCTGCTCAGCAACATTATTTACATGTTCTTCTTAGACTGGTCGCAGTCCAATCGCTACGCCCTGGCTGCTGAAGTTCGAGGTCGCTCCGGGACGCTCGCAGTAGTCAACATGGTTCCTTTGATTATCCTAGCTGGACGAAATAATCCTCTCATATCTCTCCTCAAGGTCAGCTTTGATACATACAATCTCCTCCACCGTTGGATGGGCCGTATGGTCGTAATAGAGGCGGTGATTCATACGATTGCATGGGCTGTCGTTGAAGATGCCGCAGCCGGATGGAGTTCGGTCAATGACAAGATTCTACACGATACTTTCGTCGCTTCTGGTTTCAGTGGTACCATCGCCCTAGTAATCCTCTTCTTTGGGTCCCTTTCCCCGGTCCGCCATGCCTTCTATGAGACATTTCTCAACGTCCACATCATTTTGGCCATCATAATCTTCGCCACGACACTCATCCACTGTGCCTCTGCCTCAATCCCAGGCGGTCTACCACAACTTCCTTATCTGATCGCCATATTCCTGCTTTGGTTCTTCGAACGCCTTGCGCGCATGTTTCGTCTCGCTTACAACAATTATACATCTCAACGCGGCTTTACCAGAGCGGAGATAGAAGCCATGCCCGGCGAATGTACCCGTGTTACAATGCATCTACCTCGATATCTCCACATCGCACCAGGCAGTCATGCATATGTCCGCTTCGCGGGAGCCAATCCTTGGGAGAACCATCCCTTTTCCATCGCATGGGTTGAGCATCATCCGGATCATGCGGACGAGGCACTAGAGAAAGAGATAAGCCACAGTAACGCCGCTCTGCACCGCGGCACAACATCCGTTTCGTTCCTCATCGGCGCTCACACGGGCTTCACCCGACAGTTGTTCAATATGGCAAGCAAGGGCGGAAATCCACGGATGCAGGTGAGGGCGGCTCTGGAGGGCCCGTACGCTGGCCATCATTCTCTCGATTCATACGGCCACGCTGTACTCTTTGCCGGCTCGACAGGTATCACCCATCAACTTTCTTACCTAAAGCCGCTTCTGGAGGGATACAACGACGGAACCATTGCGACGAGACGTGTTACTCTAATATGGGTCATGCGTGACTCTGAAGCGATGGAATGGGTGCGCCCGTGGATGAACGAGATAATGGCCATGCCAAGACGCAAGGAGCTCCTCAAGATTCAGGTCTTCATCACCCGTCCGAAGAACTCTAGAGAATTCGCTTCCCAGTCTAACAGTCTCGAGCTGTTTCCAGGTCGACCCAATATCTCGACTATTCTGCAAAAGGAAGTGGAGCAGCAGGTCGGGGCTATGGCGGTCACTGTATGCGGACCCGGCGCGCTTGCGGACGACGTACGCCAAGCTGTCCGAGAAGTGCAGAGCACAGACAGCGTGCAAGATTTCATAGAAGAATCATTTACTTGGTAGCAAAAAAATCACGTAGATACGGCTATCACAGTGTATAAACTTGACGTCCAGCGAGTAATTGCCAAAAAGCTTCACAGTCTTTTTGTTTCTGATGAATTTTCACTGCATTTGCAAGGGGTTAGGTGTTGGTTTAAAGGCGATATATTCTGTTGATACACTCAGATGTTAAGCATCTGCAAGACCATGCAATAGAGATCCAGGTCGGATCTATTAGCGTAATTAACAATCATTACAAGCATCTTGAAATCATCTTTGCTGTGACTTGATCGTAATGGAAATCTATTTTGTGTTATTTATGGTGAAGCTACGACGCATTGTATCCACGGGCACCTATGCAGCTCTTAAATATTTCTTTTCTCTCTGTGCCTCACTTTGACAGCCCCTGAGTCTGGCGCTCCTGTTGTACATTAAATCTGTTCTGTCGGTTACGGCGCAGCTACGCAAGGAATGAATCTTGTCGACGTCCTTATCCGACTTGAAGCACCTTCTAAAGTATCTTTCATGTGGATGCTTGATACTACTGCTGTATTTCTATAATGATACGATGGAAAAAGAAAGGATAGAGAAACGTTTGGTCTCGAGATAAACGTGTGGTATACCGCTTCTAGGTAGATATTAATTTCTTTGGCAGTGTTCTTTCACTTGACTAAAAGGTGTTGTCCCCGGGGTAATACATCAGTAGCTTGAATAACATAGCCACTTGCAAGACGTGCTGACCGTCCGGGTCAGATTATGGAAAGATCGTGTTCTTCTGACCTGATCGAAATAAGATTAATCATGATGGAAGTCACGGGGTGATTCCGGTTATAACTGATAGTACCTGCCTTGTTCAACTACAAGATACAGAGGTACTTGCCTCCTTACCCTGCCCCAATATCAAGCATATAGATGATCCCAAGCCCTGCGCTCTTCAACAGACGTTCCCCTGATACAAACCATGCGAATGGCTCAGTGGTAAAGTAGTCGGCAGGATAAATACCTATGCCATAGGCAGCAGGCATTTTCCGGTCGAGGGCTAAGTGCGCCTTAAGCCCTCGATTCTTTTTGAATAATGTATAGGCAGCGCGTTCGAACCTGGGTAACTTCACTCTGTATTCGTTCTTTTTTGAGTGAAAGGAGGCTGTCACCAAGCCATATCATAATATATACCTAGGTACTTTCCACCTGAGTTTGGTGTCAACATGGCAGTCAAGAATCTTGTACAACGGTAACACCGAGAGTCTACATATAAATCATCGGAGGAAGGCCACGCTATGTGTTTTAGGGTTACATCTGGATATTCTTTGAATTGAGAGATGTTGTGTATCTCGAAGCTCGGCTGCATGCTGCGGGCTGACCCGTACGGATGAATATTTGCCGGGGGTTTTTAAACCTACTTCTGGTACTACTCTATCTCAGCTACTCGAGCGTCAATCTGTGATCGCTTGCCATATTTATCTAGTGCTACATATGAGGAGATAGAGCTGTTATATAACTACTTATGTAATGAAACGTGGTTATAACATGTCTGGACTGACGTAATTCGAGACTCATTCAACTCTACTTAGATATCCTCCATAGATGCACATTATCACATAGTGCTTCTAACATAAGCCTCATAATATTGACGGAATGAGGCTAGCCTGAGGATTTGGGTGCATGCCCGGAAGTGAATCATCACAACAGTCAAAGCGTATGAGCTCTAAGGCCGCAAGGACATCTCCATGTTCACCCTGAGCATAGTCCCCAAGGGGTGAGCACCAGCATCAACGTTCCTATTGGTATAGACATATTCATAGGTTTTAAGGCCGCTCTGAGGTGGGCACTTGCCAGTGTGGTAAAAGGATCATGGAAAGTATAAGGCGTATACAGTATTTACGCCAGCAAACTGAACGGTCTGACCACTTCCACAATCCCTACAACAGCATCTTTTCCTCGCCATTCTAGGTATCTCTCTGTAACTATCGGGCACTTGCACAATCTAGAAAATATGGACTTTTAGAATCTTGGAGGGTAAGGTCTACGGCTCTGTCATGGCACTCTGGGGAGCCTCTAGTGACGTAGGATGATATCATGTGTGAATATTCTGTAGCCAACATACTCAGCCTATACACTATTGGTATTCATACGTTTTATAGTTCATCCCGAACTGCCCCAGTAGTTCAGTCTTACCTAAGTCATCACTCAAATAGTTCACTAGCTTAGAAGACTTGGGTCTTGCTGCGCACGGACAAGATTGCCGATAGTAATGACTGAATGCGGCTCAAGAGTCAACTCACTGTCACATATCAAGACTCACGACGAGTCAATTCAAAATACAATGTCAGTATTTGGCAGATGACATATCGAGCGTAAGTGGATTATCCGAGCTGTATCTGGTATACCTAACCAATCTTCGTAACCGCTACTTCATTGGACTATATCATAGGCATGCATGCATCCATCTAGAACTGCATTTTCTTTCATTCAAACTGTGCAACGCCCGACAAAGGTAGATGAGCCACGACCCAGCTACCTTTGTGTTTTCCTGCATTATGCGTTGACTAGACAATACTCATGAGAGCCGATGTCTTTATTGAGTCTTGGCTCTTTATGCTTCAGGCAAGGCGGCAGCCAGGCAAATACTAGCAGTAGTAAGTCTCTGCTAGATTCCGGTGTCCTCCTTTAAAATGACAGATTACCTGCTGGAAATGCGACTTTAAGAGGTGGCACGCATGTAAGCGACCTGTGCTCCATGACTCGGGAGTCGAATAAGTGAATGTGAATGCGGGGAGTGGCCAAATGAGCAAAAGCGAATAACCATATAGCGCTGAAAGGAATCGAACCTAACTCGCTATTTGCTCAAGACGGTAAGTTGGCCTTGCTCAGTGAATGCACATCCTGGCGGGGGAGGCGGCGGGGAAATAGCTGGAGTAGGCTTAGCGCGACAGATTGAATATCCGAAAACAGCTGCTTCTATCTGTTGCAGCTGTGAGCATCTGGTGGGCGAGACAGCGTAACAGAGGGGCTACTTTGTTAGGTAAGCTATGGCTAGTGTACACTATGCCTTGGTAAAACTATTAACCTTCAAGTTCTTTTCCCTTTAATTCACTGGTGATTTCCATATGAATGTAGAGATAATTAAATGCGATATTACCTCACTAAAGCGTGAGTTTAAAAGACGTTGGTTCAACAACTGTTGTTTTGCATTGAATGTGCAGGTAATTTTGTGTAATCTATGAACTCACTCTTGGAGCCGCACGGCATGAACTGATTGATTGCTGACTGGAGTTCCTACTCAAAATCTTAAGTTTTACATGGCGTTCTAACTTCGCAAGCATGCATGGAAATACTTCTAGACATCGCCTAACAAGACTGTTATCAGAATAAACTGATCTTATCTTTCCCAGTAGTTTTTTTTTAATTTTTTTAATTTTTTAAATGGTTTCAATCACGGACTGATCTTTATATCTCTACTATAGTTAGAACTTGTATAATGTTCAGGTGGCAGCCTGCTGGCAAAAGAAGATCCACTGGCGGGTATCCCTGCTGTCATCTTGAATGGAGTGCGGGTGGGCAGATTTTGGCTTCTGTCCTGGCTTGTGATTGTCAACAAAAATATTTGGGGACCCGCCCACCAAAGGGTCGATGCCCGCCTGCCCTATAGGCTTTGCAGACGGTTACCTACCCGGGCAGTACGACAGGCTAACAGGCACCCCCAGTGGGATTGCACTGTAGCGGGAACCGCTAGAGAACCCTACTTAGCATAGCAACCTGCACTCACCATCGACCGCCCAGACCGCCCACTTCTACTACTCCCACTTCTTGCTTCCACTGTATGTACGTATCCCTTTGAAGCTAGAGCCAAAATCTCCCACTGTCCACCAGGTGACGAAACCGCTCTGCATTTCTGCACCGTTCTACCACCTCCTTTCTGCAATCTACTCTTCTACCTACTTTCCTTACAAGCTTCAGCCAACGTCTCCTCTGTGTCTTGGACCCAAACCCAATATACGCAGAGACCACCAGTCCCTGCTTTTTTTTCCCTCTTCTTCCCCTCCTTCGTCACTCTTCAACCTACCAGCATAATCCATACACACATAGAGGCAACCTGCTGGGACCCCTCCTGACCGACGTCTTTTTCTTTTTGTTGATGAACTTACAATAACAGAACACCACCATCCGAGACTGCTGCCGACCTGAACTGCTCCCTATTTCTGTGGCAAGGCCATCTGACTACGCACAATGGCGGGAAACGGCGATATCAACGCTGTTCTCAGCAATTCGCTGTCTACAGGTGAGCGCACTGCCACCCCCTCCCCCCATGTGTAGCCCCTCTACGAGGGCACTAACTAGCCTTTCCCGTGCTGTCGAGGTCGCGATCCAGCCTCATTTTCTTTGTTCTGCTTTTTCCTTCGTTTGACCGCAGGGCTAACCCTGCATCTCTCTGCCCCCAGATGCTGCGACGCGAAACGGTGCTGAGCAACAGCTCTCACAGGCGGCCGATAACAACTTCGTGGGTGCCCTTCTAGCTACCCCCCACCCCAACTCTGCTGTCTTCGTTATCCTTGGAAACTGATATTGATATTCTTGTAGCCCCTTTACTTAGCTACCCTTGTTCAAGCTCTGGCCGACGAGAATGCCGAAGCCCAGATAAGAGTCGCTGCGGGCCTGGCGCTGAAGAATTCTTTCACCGCCCGCGAGTTCGCTCGAGCGCAAGAGTTGCAGGCTAAATGGCTGCAGCAGACGGACCAAGAGACCAAAAACCGTGTCAAGGCCCTCGCTCTGCAGACGCTTTCGTCGAACAACACCCAGGCTGGCAATGCTGCTGCCCAGGTCATCGCTTCCGTCGCCTCTCTTGAGCTTCCGAGAGATCAATGGCCCGAGCTCATGGGGACCCTGGTTCAAAATGTCAGCAATGGCGCTCCTCATCAGAAGCAGGCTTCCTTGACGTGTATTGGATACATCTGTGACAGCCAAGATGCCGAGCTGCGGACCGCCTTGGTCGCTCACTCGAATGCCATCTTGACCGCTGTGGTACAGGGTGCGCGTAAAGAGGAGACAAACCAGGAGATCCGTCTGTCGGCTATTTATGCGCTCGGTGACTCTCTCGAATTCGTGGGCAACAACTTCAAGCACGAGGGCGAGCGGAACTACATCATGCAAGTGGTCTGTGAGGCCACGCAAGCCGATGATTCGCGGATACAGCAGGCTGCGTTTGGATGCCTTAACCGTATCATGGGACTCTACTACGAGAACATGCGCTTTTATATGGAGAAGGCCTTGTTCGGCTTGACAATACTGGGGATGAAGAACGAAGACGAGGACGTTGCGAAACTCGCCGTTGAGTTCTGGAGTACTGTATGCGAGGAAGAAATCAACATAGAAGAAGATAATTCTCAAGTACGTAATGATCGCGCTTTCGAATCTGCTGCGGCAGCGTGCTAATCTGCATGAAAATAGGTCGACAACACTGAGCAGATGCGGCCCTTCTATAACTTTGCGCGTGTAGCAACGGGAGAAGTCGTTCCCCAGCTACTAGCCCTTCTAACCCGTCAAGACGAAGATGCTGCTGACGATGAGTACAACTTGGCTCGTGCCGCGTACCAATGTCTCCAGCTATACGCTCAAGCCGTAGGAGCCAACATTGTTCCAGCAGTCCTTCAATTTGTCGAGCAACACCTACGCTCCGAGGACTGGCACTACCGTGAAGCTGCCGTGGCTGCTTTTGGCGCAATTATGGAAGGGCCCGAAGAGAAGACCCTGGAGCCTATCGTGAAGCAGGCTTTGCCTATACTCATCAGCATGATGGAAGACAGCTCTGTCTTTGTCAAGGATTCAACGGCTTACGCCCTTGGGCGGATTACAGAGTCTTGCTCGGAGGCCATTGATCCCAACACGCATCTGGATCCTCTAATTAGAGCTTTGTTTACTGGAATCCACGACTCGAAGATGGCGGCTTCTTGCTGCTGGGCACTCATGAATTTAGCCGATCGATTCTCGGGTGACTTGGAAGCGACTTCAAATCCCTTAACGCCTCACTTCAACCAGAGCGTGCAAACACTCCTTGAGGTCACGTCGCAGGCTGGTGCCGAGACAACTGTCCGTACTACATCCTATGAGGTGCTCAGTGCTTTCGTTCAACATGCTGCGACGGACAGCTTTCCGGCTATAGCTGAGCTATCAAATGTCATCATCAAGCGCCTCGAAGAGACTATTCCTCTCCAATCTCAAGTCGTGAGCATTGAAGACAAGATCGCCCTAGAGGAAATGCAGACGAGCCTTAGCACAGTTCTTCAAGCTATTATCCAACGTCTAGAAAAGGAGATTGCGCCCCAGGGTGACCGAATTATGCAGGTAGATCTGCAGATCCTCAATACTGTTGGGCCTAAATCTAGTGTTCCAGAAGCTATTTTTGCTACCATTAGTGGGCTAGCCAATGCCATGGAAGAAGACTTCTTCAAATACATGGAGGCCTTCTCTCCCTTCCTTAACAACGCTTTGGCCAACCAAGAAGAGCCTAGTGTTTGCTCCATGGCTATTGGCCTAGTCAGCGATATTACGCGTTCTATGGGTGAACGAAGCCAACCATATTGCGACAACTTTATGAACCACCTGCTTAATAATCTTAGGGTCTGTCTCCTTATATTTCTTATACCTGTTCATTTTCCCTATCATATATTGCCCGTTCTGGTGCAGCCACTAACCTCCTCGTAGAGCGCTGCCCTTTCTAATCAGTTCAAACCTGCCATTCTGCAATGTTTCGGTGACATTGCTAGTGCTATTGGTGGTCATTTTGAGACCTACTTGTCCGTAGTCGCACAGGTTCTACAGCAGGCAGCTGCGGTCACTGCCGCCCCCGATGGTTCTTATGAGATGTATGATTATGTGATCTCTTTACGTGAGGGTATTATGGACGCTTGGGGTGGCATCATCGGCGCAATGAAGGTCAGCGGCAAAAGTAAGTATTACCACACGAAATATGATAGTCATCCCGCTAATAAGCCAAAAACAGCGCAAGCGCTTCAGCCCTACGTGCAATCAATATTCCAGCTGCTCCACATCATTGCTCAAGACATGAACAGGAGTGAATCGTTGATGCGATCTGCTATGGGAGTTATTGGGTATGTAAAAAGAACATGTCGTCAATCATCATCTGGATGCTAATATGTACAGCGATCTCGCGGATGCGTATCCCAACGGGGAGCTCGCCGAAGCATTCCGGCAAGATTGGCTGGCTGCCATGATCAAAGAGACTAAGAGCAACCGTGAATTCCAATCGCGGACCATCGAAACTGCTCGGTGGGCGCGTGAGCAAGTTAAGCGTCAACTCGGTGGTACTTCATCCGTCATGCAGCAGACATGAAAGTACTTAGCAACCTGATAAATTGAACGACCCCCCATGCCCTGCCATACGTCACGACACGCAGCTTCTCCCGACCAGTGAGCCGGACAAATCCAGGCTCGTTGTACATGCCAAAGTCGGAAGAAAACCAGCAAATATCCCCTCCCCGTCCTCGTTCCCTTCCCCAACCCCAGCACCCTGCCCCTGGCCCGTCACCGCCTCTTGTATGAGACATGTGTATATAGACCCTCTTCCACTGCCTTAGTAATCCAATACCCCTGACATCACTTAACCCCTTAACCGTCACACATATCACGTCTTCGCATCACCTATGTTACACCATTTTGCTGAGTTTCGATCCGGTTTCGAAGGCAGAAACAACCCGGAGATATGCGTTTAGAGAGTAGATTACATCATGTAACGCCCCCTCCATCTGGATGGGGGTCACGAAGTCATGTAAAAAGAGGAATATCGGAGGAGATAAAAAAGGTCTTCAGCGTGGAAGAGAGGACCTAACGTGCATATATGCCTCACGTGGCTGACAGCTTGTTCAAGTGAACAGGCAGATACCCCAGACCTAGCGATGGTAATTGCTTACGCCCCGAAGAGACTTGGGAAATGGGGTCGTCAGTCGGGAGGCGAGTCAGCCATGGGTTTCGCTCTTGTGGGTGGTTACAGGGAACAGGCCCGTGCCACCTTCAATTGGCTGGGCACCACCAGTTCATCCTAGAGCTGAACGTACGCATCGCGTTACCGCCTCGCCCCGCCTAGCACAGGTGAACGTGCATCTGTAGACTAGTGCTAATATCAGAAATAGAAGCACTGTTTACTCCCCTATTGACTAAATGGAATGGCCCTTGCTAGATGTCTGCTGTTTTTATATGTCGTAAGACTACCCATTTGACGTCTTCCCTGTAATAATCTCCATAGTATACGATGAGTATACTATTTGGGATCGAACCATGTGGTTGTAAAGAGTGGTAAAGGTCGCCAACAGTAAGTGGGAAGAGCATGCATGTCATGTTCGGGCTACCCAGCCGGCGCATGCAAGCAACATGTTTACGGGGGCGAAGCTGATACGTAAAGCAGCATGTGGCTGGCTTAAAACGCTAGTCATGAAAGAGCTACAGGGAAGCTTCGCCCGTGGAATAGGAAAAAAAAAAGAAGCACAATAATTTCGCAAGCTTACTGAATAAATAAACAAGCCAGGCAGACCATCCAGCCTATCTATCTACATGCTAACTAAAATAAAAAATTTAAAAGGAGAGGCACACAGACAAGACCAAAAAAAACGTATGAATATACGCATGCATACACGCCAGAACGCTCATCCCATGACTCCTTTCCCCGCGCTAGCCCCTGAATTCGAGTCGTATTGTATTGTATTGTATACTGGTGATGTATGTGTATGTGTTATGTCCCTTTGCCCTCTTTTCACCTAACTTAAAACCAAAAAATGAGTTTCGTCCTGATGGATGGTAACTGAGGAATAAGATCGGTAGATAGGTAGATAGAAAGGTAGATAGATGAGGAGAGAGAAGAGGCGTATTTCCGTGGGGACATGTTGTATGTAGCCAGTAAATCCTTGAAAGATAGATAAATATGCAGTTATATATATATAATAGAAAGAATTCAACCCTCAACCCCCAACCCCCACCAAAAAATAGAAAAGTCAACAAGATGGAAAACAATTCGCTCGCGAAAAGCCAGATCGTAGAAACGCGCGCTCGCTGAGAAGACGAGGAAACCATGGTGAGATATCTATAGCTGGATTCCTGTAAGTCGTTAAGTGGTGTATAATGTATCGTACCCCGGCGTTAGTTAGTTATGAAAAGACGTCTCCCCTTAGAAAGAAGCGCCGTATAATGGAACTGGGCTGGCCTGGGTGTCGTTATATATATAGTGTTACCGGCTCGAATTCGCATTCGATGATATGTATGTCCTTTTTCCTTCCTCCTTTAGCCTCCCCTCATTTAACTCCCTCGTCCTTTCTTAGTGAAGCAAAGAGTCAGTCGGTCATCGGTTTTACAGATAATATAGATTTTTAACATTCGCCCCTTTCCTTGGGGTGTAAGGGATTTTTCCATGTGATTCCATCAGATGGCTCAAGGCCCTGTAATGGGCCCGTAGGGACTGTAGATGGCCGTGGTGGCGTCGATGGCTGTCCAGCGTGCACCACCGTCAACCATGATCTGCAGATTTGAGTCGAAGCCGTCATTGAGCGTCATGTTGTTGTAGTCACTGTAATACGCGGCCGCATATGCGTCCATTGTTGGTGCGGGTGGTGGGTGTGTGGATGCTGAGGCCTGGATGAGCATGTTGAGACCAGTGTTCTGTCCGTATGGCTGTGCTCCGTAAGACTGTTGGGGTGGTGGCTGGGATGGCGGCTGCGCCTGTTGATGCAGATGGGCATGCGGGTGGCTTGTTGGTGGTTGTTGTGGGTGTTGTGGAGGTTGCGGAGGTTGTTGCTGGGTTTGAGGCTGATGTGATTGCGCAAGGGCTACCTGAGGCGCAGGAGGAGGAGCGTATGATGATGAGGAGACCATGGGCTGTGACGTGTTGGGCTGAGGAGAGGATGTGACATATTGTGTTTGCGACAGAGGTGGCAGACACACAGGCTCGCCATAGGGGCTCGGTGCATGTTGTAGGGGTGCAAGGCGTGGAGGTTCGCATGCAGCCCCCATCTCGCCAGCCCTCTTCCGATGATCTGCCGCAGGCGGCGTTGTGGAGCGTGATGTATGGAACTTCTTGATCGAAGGTGTGCCGCGGATGCCTGGGGCGTTCAGGCGTGGGTGCACGGCGCCGAGAGCGTACGGTTGAGGCTCTTCAATCTGGTTTCATTTTTACATTAGCCAAGCCCATAGAAAAGACCACACTGGTATGACACGTGGTGTGGATTCTACTTACGCCATCTGTCATCGTGCCTGACTGGAACGAGATTTTCTTCGGATTCTGATCTTTGAACCATTTTTCTAGCCCGTTGGCCCAGGCGGTTGCGAGCGGCCATGTATGCGAATATGCTCTCAGAATGCCAAGGCTCCGCGCATAGATCATGCGGCCTTCAGCTTGTGCTGCTTGTAGGTCATTTCCCACGTGCTGTACATCCACTATCCGAAATCTGTTAGTATCAAATGGTTCTGCCATCGGGCCGCTAAAGGTGCTTACATTGAGGAAATTTCACTAGGTAGGAAGCAAGTAAACCACAGCTATATATGATGAAGGCCTGATAGGTGTGGTTAGTTTAAGGGTGGCTACTCTGAACGGTTGAACACACAACTTACCGCCATTTGTGAGCCTAGACTTTCAATAGGTGTACCATCTTCAAAATGTGCGTCGACCTGCTCGTATAGTACTCGGACGTTACAGAACAAGTCATTGGACATGTTTTGATAGAACTTAACCTCCGGATTGGATGGGTCTCCCTGGGCGTGACGAATCATCCTAGAAAAAGAGATCAATACTGAGAATTAAGAATTCGGAGTTCATGAGAACTTACTCGCTAAGATACACCTTGCGGAGGACAATATGACAGAGGCGCAGGCAGCCCGTCAAACTGAGATAAGCCTGGCGCTAAGTCAGTCCTGAGCTCCAAATTCGTTTACATATTTGCTCGACTTACTAAATCTTCCTCATAGTGTCTATAGCCACCAAGTAATATCCTCCCAAACGCATGTTCTGGAGGTAGGTCTCTTTCCCAGTCCCGAAGCCGGCGATTAAGCTTTGCAAATTCGCTATCGTCGTCTTGTGGCCGCCAATCTTTTTCGTTATAAAGTATACGGCGTGCAATTATGCCCCAAAAGTTATGCACTTGCATAAGAGAAGCAAGCAAAGGCCGTGGCCGGAGTGATACCAGACTGGGATCTGCGATAGCCGGGGGTGTGCCCTCGAGAGCAGCCCTCTTCTCTGGTATTCTACCAGCTTCAAAATCCGCTTCGTCGCAGGGTAGTAATGCAGTAATATCGCTGGGCCCTAGAGATACTGGTTTATATGGTCCAGAGTGTAAATTGTCTTGGCCTGATTCATCGTTAGAGATGAGGCGACCTAGAAGGCGGTGCACTGCCACTTACTGTGTAACATCCACTGTAGGCAAAGCATCGGTTAGCGCTCCGGATGTTCATAATAAGATAGTAATATCAAGCACCAGCGAAGGCCTTTGAATGCAGCCAGGCAATACTTAGGCGTCCACTTACAAATGTGCGTCTTGCCGCTTCCGCCCGTATTCTTTGTACGATATGGGACTTGTTGGTAATCGGACTGTAGGCCTCTTCCCGATGGAGTCTCATGAGGGCCGCCATTCTGAACGCTATCCCGGCGCTTATCTTTTCATGACATAAGTAGAAGCTCTAAGGAACTTTAAAAAGTCAGGCAGAGCTTACGTAGCTTGTATTTGATTTGCCCGATCCTTGCTCAGCAATACTGAGTAAATAGAATGCCTGACATCTTTCCAATGTAGGTTCTAGATAAATCTCGTTAATGGCGAGTCGTTGCGCCTTTTGCATAAATTCGTCCGCAGCTTTAAGTCCATCACCGTATGTCTTGATGAGGTTCTTGTTGAACCTGGCACTTATACAGAGAATGCTGAGCAAAAGGAAGACGCTCACGGATTCGGCATTTTCTCTCAGGCTCGCAATGAACATCTTCTTGGGGATGAAGCCGATCTGGTAGAAATGGCGGATGAAGGTATGGATGCCGTCGATTATGACGTCCATCTCAGGCAACAGTTCCCACTCGTTCGCCAGCTTCGGTGGGCGATAATTAGAGAACGCATCGAGGCCTAGGCTCGGAGTTGTGGTAGGCTCTCTCTTCACCTTGATGAGGTCGAGCTTGGTCTTCCTGTCGGCTCGCTGCCGAGGGTGACGGAACGCACGATCCTGGTCTAAATCCCCTCGGCTTGGAAACGTACTGCGATAACATGATCAGTCTCCCCGAGCAAGCCTCATACCCGGCAACGGGGCACACCAAACGGGGGTAATTACCATTCTTCGGGCACGCCCGCTTCTTTGCATGCTTTGCAAGGTGGGGCTTTATCGTGCATACACTTGCTACGTAGACGGCGGCATCTACAACAGATGATTAACAAATCGAACCCTAAGGTGCATACGGCTTGGAAACTTCGGTCCAGGCAGTGGCAGAAGTTCAACACAGCGGGATCCATACCTTCGGCAGGCAATTGGGGCACGGCGCTTCACAGGCGGAGGCGGCGGTAGCGGCCCGGCAGCATTGGCTGGAGTGCCGGACATAGGAGGCGACATCGACATGGCCGATGAAGCAGCATTTGGGGAGGGTGTGCTTTCGAACCCAGGTGACATGCTCATGACTTCCAAAGTCAAGATGGCAGCTGGACAGACACCCGTCTGGTCCAGTGCTGCCGAATAGAACGTCTAATTGACGAGCGGACTCGTGAAACAGCTTAGAAACAGACAGACAGGGAAGATGATACGGAGGAGACAGGTCGTTCCCACCAGAGCGGTTCGGGATGAATTAAGGTTGCCGTGACAGAAGTGCAAGATGCCGCGAGGTCCCGGCAAGTGATGCAGGCAGGCAAGCAGGCAGGCAGCAGGCGTTTATGTCCCGGTGGCACAGCCAGAGCAAGCTGGGAGTCGAATCTGACTAAGACCAATTCGTCGAGGACTGGTCCGCAAGAAATAGAATCTGGGTCACTCTCGTTCTAATAATAATACTCTGTAGCATGAGTGGTTGAGACTAGGGTGCTGTGGGAAGGGTCGTTGAACAGAGTCCCCGGGAGTAACGGTAGATCCCGTGATCTGTGGCCAGTACCGTGGAAATCTGTATATATGTAGATGCGAATGATCCCTAGAGGGAATATGATCAATACCTGGTGTAGGCCATTTTTCTACCAGTACCGCCGGTCGGGATGTTGTAGATAGTAGAGGTAGGTATGTATGTCTTTCTAGTTTCGCTGCTTTGGTCTTTCCATACCTTTTTCACTTTTCTTTTTTTCTTTTTCAATTTCTTCCTTGCTCGCGCTGGTTCCGTCGATATGTCGAATAGAACAGAACAGCTCAAGGAGCTCCCGACTTGGGGGGAGTGCCTGTTACCTGTGACGATACGTGCTCCCCCCTTAGTAATCTGCAGGCTGGTATTATTACTACTGCACTCTGCTGGATCTGGGTGGTACTAGGCAGCTTAAGCTAGTAACTCAATTCAGCTAGGCGAAAAAGAGACGGGACGGTGAGCGTGTTGCCGCACAGTCTGGTATTTTTAGTGTTGACATGGGTCTCGACAAGTATACTAGTCGACGACGAGATGTTGACTTACAAGTCCCCAGTTGCCTGTACAATACCCGGGCAGATGGAACTATGAATAATAAAGAGATAAATTTGGACCTGGGCCTGGATGGCTCAGTGTCTAGCATTGACGAAGGAAAAGAGAGGAGATGATGATTCTTGTTTCGGCTTGAGTAAACACCAAAACCGATATTCGCAACTGTCAGGTCATGAAGCGAAGAGAGACCGGGGTACCCGTGCAGACTCCACTTTCGTCCACCTGAAGCAGTAACAGGGTTGGACCCTTCAGGTGCAGGTCTTTAACTCGTAAATGACCAGTTAACTCGTAAAAAAATTTATATACCTTGGAATAGGTGGCATTACCACTAAAACAAAAGTATTTCTTTTAGCCACATAGGTTGGTTAACATGGTATATTATTGACCTAGCCCATATAATACCCAACCTACCGCCTGCCACGCCTGCCAGCCAAATAGACTGGCTATACAAACTGGCTACCTAGGTATATAGACTGACCTACTGGTAGGTAGGCTGGGTGGTAGGTAGGCTGGGTGCTTAGGTGGTGTTGAGGCTGCAATTGAAAGTCTGAATATTAGCTATAATTGCACTAGAAGTAGGCCTTGGCATTACTTTCCCAAGTATAATGCATTAAAAGCAGTATACTTTTATTTTGGTGTAATTTGTATAGAAAATTATGTACTAAAATTTTTACGAGTTAACTGGTCATTTACGAGTTAAAGACCTGCACCTGAAGGGTCCAACCCTGTTACTGCTTCAGGTGGACGAAAGTGGAGTCTGCACGGGTACCACAGGTGAGTGAATGGTTGCACTAGTGGTGTTGCATTAAGCAGCGCAAACCTGAGTGGTCAGGTCAATCCAGTTGGCCTAGTGTAGGTAGGCAGATGGGTTTGATCCTAGGCTGTGGAGATGGGGATGGGGATGGGGATGGGGATGGATGGATGGATAGTGTACACTACTTATACCGTAGCGGAGCAGTAGACAGACACTAACGAAAGGAATTCTCCTTTCTGTATCTCTCGCTGCCTCTCTTGTGTAAAATAAGCAGGCGGCACTGGAGCAGGAAAGAACGAAAACTTGTTGTATCGCACTACCTGCCAGGTCGGTACCTGTCTGACATGCACTAATAAGTGCACTGCCCACCTATGGTGTGGTTGATAATCGTGACTATCTACCGTAAGTGAATTGGTTGATTAATCCAACGGTCCTGAAAATTTTGACCAATACCTACGCATACTACTAGTAAGATACATATGTAGTATTCAGATACCATACCTGGACTGACTTAAGTCAATCATTTCGAGGATTCAGCTACCAAGCACATGCAGTATAGCTTCGCAGAAGGTACCTAGGTAGGGGTCTTGGCGGGAGTGGTCCATATAATAGCTCGACTTACTACTCTAAGTATGTACCTACTTGTATGCTAAAGGTTAAGCCAAGTTAGCAACTATCCAATTGTCGTCTCCATAGGTCTGTTGCTAATGAATGCTATTCCATCCAGAACGACCCAGATCAGGTCCAGATTACTGTGAAGTGCCCGAATTGCAAGTTGGCGGCTCTTGTTCTCTAACCTACCTAGGCGCAGAGCAAGATAACAAGAACGTGTAAGGTCCTAAATTTGTCGATAATAACATATCTTTCGTTCTTATCTACTTTTCGTGTCCTGTTGGCCATTGAGGATCATCAGATAGCTACTTAGCTGTGTGTGTATTTGGGGGCTTACTGTCTAAGGTGAGCGTGAGGCTGTGAATGATTCCACCATGATCCTGGGGCTGGAGTGAGCAGTGTAATGCGGGATGTAGGCAAAAAAAAAAAAAAAAAAAAAAGGGTCGGGACCCTACAGAGACTGACAGCGATGATCCCTGAGAAGCGCAATAACTTTTGTTTGCACGACACTCCTGAAAATGTGGTCCTCTCTTACACGACACATTGCGCCAGCTCACACTAGAAGACTGACTTATTTAGTTAGCCTAAAAGATGTTAGAATCTTTAGGGGTACTGTAGCTGAGGGACAAGAAGATCATTTGTACCTGACGATAGCATAGCAAGATGAAACGTTTCTCAGGCTCTGAGAGCGCCGCATCGCCTGACAGTTAACTGACAGAGAAAGTCGAGGCGAGCGGCTTGTCTAAACCGGCCAAGTCGGGCAATTTATGCTGCAAACTTTTTTTTTTCTCTTTCATTCTTCTATAACCAAGACACTGTACCTGCTCGCCCTGCATCGCATGTCGCATCGCATCAACTAGGATGCAGGCTGCTGTGAAGGCGGCTGGTCTTACATGCCTTCCTGGGTACTTCACCTACCGATTAATATATGTAGGACATACGCCGCCATAATGCTGATACCATCATTGTCTACGTGCCTAACAATGCATTTCATTACTCTAGGACCGTGTGGGCTTATTTTACCTCCCTCCCTACCTAAGATTACATGCATGAGGAAAAGGTTGGATGGGATGGGATGTTGCTCTCGATTGCCGCCAGCCAGGATTTGACTCGGCAAAACCGGCGCAGGCAGGGGCTTGCTTGGCTTTGCTTGGCTGCTATTCTTGCAGAGAGCGTTGCATTGCATTGCCTGCCCCCAGGACTTTAGCACCAAGTTTCCTGTTGCCGGGGGCATCGACGGCGCCACGGTCATGAGCTACTACATGAAATGTCGAATGTTCTCTCCCACTTAGTTAGATACACCAGTGATAGGTTAAGGACTAAGGGTAGTAGGTAGGTAGTTTGTTTAGAGGGTCACTTTTCTCTTCTCCATCCATACCCACGTGGGTTAGTGAGTTCTTGTTACTGAGTTGCGAGCGCTGTGTCTAGTTGTAACCACGTTTTCTTCGGCTATAGCATTTTATCAAAGATTATTCTGTTGTTACAGAGTCTAGTATAATTGACAGCATGTTACTTACTCCAAAGGACTAAAATCAAAATTATTCGTCGAGTGAAGGACCCTGGCCCGCAATGTAGGTAGCTGTAAGGTGCACGAGTACAGCATGAGAGATCTGCTGTGCCCATGTCACGACGTGACCCTGTACAATGTGCCCCTGTCCTCCAACATACCTGCATACGGGATGATATGATGATGTTGATCCAGTGAGTCCGGGATGTCGTCACCTGCTTTCTGTCCCATTCGATTTCTTTTCTTTTCTTCTCCTACTCCAACTCAGCTCACCGAGCATGGGCCCCTTACCAAGCAAAAAGGTGAGATTGAATAAGCCGTTGCAAGCCTAGATCTTGCATAACCACTGGGTATACCTAGTAGTAGTTCGCCCCTATCGCTGGTGCTGATACATGAAAGCCTCGCTCTAAGCGGTGCCTCGAACAGTCTATTGAACATAGGACTAATGTTCTCTCTCCGTAATATGTCCTGAACGGGCCTTCCTGACTGATGAGGCGTGAAAGCCAGAGGGGCAGGGTATATCATGAATTACCAAATCAAACTAGCAGCTTTGCGCCCTTAAAGATAGGCCAGATCTTTGGCACGAGATAGTAAGCCTGGAGATATGCAACACACGTCAATGATTCTACCGATCATGCCTCGATTCATCCCTTTGCAAATTAAGGCATAGCTGCGCATCATTTTCACCACCACTAGAGGGCGTAGTATTATTAACGCTAAATAAGGGGGACAAACACTACCTACGAGCTGTTAAGCAGGCTCCGATGGTCGCGTTGTCTTCTTCCATTATGAAGCTACCGTTGATTGGGCTTTCCCCGGGGTCCGGCGTGAACCGAATCTGTCATGCTGAGTTCGTCGCCCCGACCCAACCGCCATTCCCAAATGCACGCATTCCAAAATGAATCCAAGTCCTTCCCCTAATCCCGTACCAGATCTGTCTATACCACAGTCGGGCATTATACATTGACCGCTCTCTCACAAGCAGACTCGTGTTTTTCCGAAACAAAAGCGCCGTTTACTCCCAGAATGCTCCAATGCTGATAAAGATGAAACTTGGTGCCCAGTCGGGGATCGTCATATCTTTCGTGACGATTGAGTGTTGTACATATGAGCCATACACTGGCCCTGGGAATTAAGTATGTTCGTGGAAGTATTGTCTAAAAAAATTATGATTCATGTGAAGGTATATGAAAGCCATGTGTAACTCGAAGTCGGCTTCTACACCGTAGCCTCTTCAACCGGTGTGTGAGGAATTTGAAGTGATAATCGTTGGCCACGATCTTTTCCTTGTTCTGCCACTATATCTCCTAAGTGATTGCTGGTCTCTGTAGGATGAGCCTCGGGCTGGCGATCATCGCTGATGAGTGAGATAGCGCCGTCGGTATTTGAATGAAGGACCGAAGTCACGGGTTCTGGAGTTGGCGTCTTCTCTCCTTTCGATGACTCATCTGTTGTGAGCGTCGCGCCAGACGAGCTAGAAAGTTTAGAGATTCTTGACTCTTTCGCTACGTCGCCTTCTCTGGACGGCTGTGTCGCTTCGTGGCTATCACGTCCCAACTTCTCAGTTGCGGCGACGGGGTGCGAATGTCCGCTATGAGCTGGCACCACGCCACCTCCAATACGACTCCAGAACATCTGATCTCGGAGCCTGACGCTCTCTTCCCAGGCAGCTCGTTCAGAATCGACATTGTCGGCGCGCCAGTGGCCATCCTTTACCATCCGAAGAAACCCCAGAAAATCACAGGTAGAACGGACACGCGTGAGGCAATACTGACAAAGAGGGTATCGTTGAGCCGAATCCGATTCACTCGTCCTAAACCGGTGATTGCGTAGATGTGGTTCATCTTTTCGTGATTCGCCGCATAGTGAGCACGCGTAATACTGCGGTTTGCTAATGGACATGAAAGGACCGTTAGTAGGTATCGGTTCCACAACAAGGGTGCCTTCCGTCATGGAACTGAGCACAGATCGTCGAGCTAGCCAAGACAAACCAGGGGCTATATCTAAACGGAGGGTAGGCTCGATGTCCTCGGCTAAGGCCCGCTTGTAAAATTTCGTTTCTTTCAAGGGTGGAAGAGGCGTCGAAGAAACAGTCGAGCCAGCGCTAGTAGCCGAAGCCGGGGTATTAGGTGTTTGCGGAGATGTATTTGTAGATACAGGTGTCCCATTGGCAGACAATGACGCTGAGGAGTTATTCGGCGAGGCTGAAATGGCACTATTCCCAGTGAAGCTAAGGATAGGAAGGCCCGTGTATGACCCGGACGAAACGCGAGTTGAGGTTCGCTTGGAGGTTTTGATGAGAGAGAGGAAGTCCTCATAGGCCGCGAGATCAGTCCGTAGAACTGGGTGAACAAGATGAGGTAGATTCGTGGGGTAGGTCGGCACAAATGATTCTAGAACGCTTGATTGCGAGGGTCCTTCAGAAACCTGAGTCTCATCGTCTCTTGGGTCGAACTTGCTGAACCCTGGCGATGATGGTGTGGTCCCACTGTGATCATCCTGATCGGCTGCCATCTGTTCCATGACAAGCTTGAGCTGCGCAAGCTGCTCCTGTTGCGACTTTAATAGGACCTCTGTATCGGCCAGTTGCGCCTTGAGTTGCTCGTTTTTCCGGTGAAGTAAATCTTGTTCCTTCTTCGCGTCTTCTTTGGCAGTTATCACCATCTTATTAGCCTCCTCAAAGAGTGATACTGTCAATGTCTCCAGCTCTTGCTCAATTCTTTTCTTTTCCTTTTCTGCTTCCATGCGCTGTTTTTTCTCCTCCGAAAGAAGTGTAAGTAATTTGCTCCTTTCATTTTCAACACTTTTCCGCGGAATCCAAGCGTCCCCGGACAACAGCTCTTTTTGTGTGGTGACAAGGGCCTCCAACTCGCGTATTCGTTCCCTAGAAGTGTCAAGCTCTTGCCGCGTGGCAGAAAGTGTATCGTCGAGCGTAGTCTGATGGTTTATTGCGTTGATGAGTTTGGTGCTTAACGCAGCAACTTCCTGGTCTAGATCGGGATGATGCGCGGGGCTTGTAGCACCGTCTGCGGGTGACATTGCTCGCACCCTCGGGTCGGGAAGCGTGTTGTGGTCTGCATCCTCCATGAGAGACTGTGATGACACCATTCGCCTCAGCTGACTTGGTGCAGCAAGAGAGGAGGATTCAGGTTGGGTCATGATCTCGAGGACATTCGACGAGGAAAGGGACTTGACTGGTGACCGGGAGCGAGGAGAAGCATTGGAAGAGGGGCTTATGCTGGACAGCGACCGGAGATGACCCATAGAGGCTCGATGGAGAGAGGATCTCGCGGGTTGGTGCTGCGACCAAGCAGCAAGATGGGTGAAACTGAGAGACGTCATATTAGCCCGCAACTCTCTATATTCATAACATGCTAGCGGTCGCAATTTCAACACGGCTATTCAATGTAACAGCATGCTTTATGAGGATACCTGTGGCCGACAAGACGGCAGGGAACAGGGTACATAAGATCATCAATCAATCAACCACACTTACGAATCCAGCTTGACTACTGGCGGACCTGAGCGGTCCAAGAAACCCGACAACCCGTTACTATGCGTAGCCGAAGAGAATGGACATCTGGGAGAGCCTCGCGGGATGATGCTTGACTAGAAAGCCTGTTTGAACGGGTTGGCGACGTGGGAAAGCAATGTTATTTGGCAAACGCCCGAATGCGCAGCTGTGCTGGCAGTATCCCGTTCCCGTATCGGATGTCGCTCGGTCTTGAGATTGACCCAGATGCTTGTCTTTGTCTTGGGTAGCGGCCCGTAAGCGCATGCACGCTCTTGTATACCTATTTAAGACGAAACTCGATGGATGTGGCGTTTTGGTGGCTTAAAGTTACGTCAATTATATCACACCGGTCTCAGCCGAAGATAGACCTGTCCCGTACGAAAGCGTCGCATGGATAGGCAACAAAGCGTGAATATAGGTAATTGTACAGATTGAAGCGTAGCGGCAATATGATAGTAGATGATGAGGAACCGGCCAGGATGGATTGGACAGTCGAGAGGAAGAGTAAGAGCTTCCAAGGTTCCTTGCCGCGCTGTTAAGTGGAGTCATGAGGAGACACCCAATGACATGAGGGCCTGGGTATTAGTGAAGGATGCGTTGGACAGGGGGCACCAATGGCTGGTTGCTTTTCTACAGCACTTTCCCCAAGCTGCGAAGTAAAAGAAACTTGTACCTTACAAGGGGATCGCAAGTAGCTATACCCAACTCGTTGACAGTCTAGTGGTGGCTTAGGCAGAGAATAGCACTATGCAAGAAAGCGCGCGCGCCCAAATGAGAGGCTAGAATAGAAATAGGATTTACTACGTATAAGTCGTTGCTATAATGAAATTGCGATCCCCCAATTTGATAAGACGACATCCCTCATTGTTTAGAAGATGGCTTATAGTGGTTGAAAATGGTCGACTCTCTTCACAATTAGAAGGAGCTTAAGGGGGACGCCTAGCTACACTTCAAGTATGTGACGAGTGATCGTCATGATGCTGAAATCTCCAAAATCTGATGCTTGTAATGGCTTGGCCCACGGTGTTAGACTGCATAGGGTATAACGGCTGGGAATTTCCGCCTACGCAATTCCATTTTGTTAGCAACAGATTCACTCAAACAGAATGTCGTCATAATACCTACGCCGGTCAAGTATCCGTTCAACCAAGGATTTCCACTTTCATTATCTCCAGCGCGACAGCAAGTCGCGTCGCGTTGGCTCTGGGTACTGCTCCGTTATGCGAACGAAACCTCCGCAGCATCAGCATCTCCCCTGATGAGAGCGCTCCAGCGATAGAGTTTAAGTCCTCGCTTTAGATTGTTTGCACAACCTGCCACGCGAACACACATAGACCAACACAGATCCCGTTCTATCATTATACTACAGTTTAGGCTGGTGAGCTGGGCATTAATCATACCCAGGAAAACGCCCAGCCGCCCCCTGTAAATCACTTAAACGTGGATGACGCTCGAACCCGGTTAATGCTTGTGCTTATCTTCAGGTTCTCTATTCGCATCTTCGCATCTACTGCACATACCGCTACAGTTAGCCGTACGCGTCTAAATTCGGACGTACATCACCAGATATGCCCCCATCGTGAGCCGAGAAAAGAAGCTGCCTGCTTGTGGCCCCCTCTCTTATTCGTATTCATTATATTATACTACTACGCTATGCACGCTAGGCGTGCTGAGGTTGTACTACGCCTAGGGAGTGAATGCTACTGTGCTCGTATTGGCTTCACTACCGAGGTACCTACTTGAAATGCCTAATCGGTTCCGATCTCGTTTCCGAAGCGGAGCACTAGTACCGGTACCTCGTCTACGCTTCAAGGTACTCCAGCCTTAGTTTTAATTCCACGTTGCTGACTGGGATAAACCAACAAGACTGCTCCTTTACGCAAGGGTTACTACGATCAGATTTTGACATTTCCATCCACATTAGGAGACATAGGAGTATTATCCCTTGATCTGCTTCAAAATGCACACTGATTTTGAAACGTCCAAACCCTTACCTACATGATAACTCGAATACGTGAGAGACAAGTAGAATGCGTGGTATCAAAATCCCCACGACCATTGAAGCGGATGGGTGCTCTCTCAAGTCCCGCCACAATCTGTGTTATGTCGAGATGCACGCTTACTAGTATGGGCCTGCAGTGTATACTACTCAGTATACTCAACCCGAACTTGCGCTTACACTCAGTCACCTTTAAGGCTCTGCTTATTTTTATAGTGTTACAGCTTTTCCGCGCTGTCAACGATCCCTGGGAGTATACATCAGTCACAGCTGCACCTTTTTTTTCGTCGAATCATTCAACAGGCAATCGTTGTCCACAGACACGTGCTGTAACATGTGATTCAAGCATTGTCCTTGTATACGTTTCAGAAACCTCTATATATATCACACGTTCTGCTTATTAGATCCAGTCGTCACGATGTGACTTCCCAGCAGGCTTAAAGAGCATTTCTCTATTGCCACGTCTTGGCGTCTGATGAGCCACCAGTACATCCTGCGTACGCCCCTGAACCATTCATGAGAGTGATAACCAGGGCATTGGGTTTCGTTTCATATAGCATTGCATGTTCACGGTTGGGTTGCGGCGGCCTGAAATACCAGTAAGCGCAAGTAGTCCCTCTTGCGCGAGTCGCTACGAAGTACTGGTATTTCAACGAAAACGGTAATCTCAACCATTAACCGTGCCGTGCCAACAATTCATTCTCTATATAGCGGGCGAGCCGCAGTCGCCTTCGCCATCGACTTTGGGAGCCTCGATGAGCCTGTAACTTCGAGATACCATATATCGTAATCTAAGAGACATACGACTTGACGACGGTCAAACACGATCAATTGACCCCAGATGAAAGGATAGCGATGCAGCTCTGGATTTTATCACGATGCAATCAAATGTATCAACCCTTCGAACTATCCTATCAGGCTGCGAGAATCTAGGACAGTAGATACGGGACGACAAAAGTTTTTCTGCCGCTCGGCAGAAGGAGAAACCTACTGAAAGGTGACTCAATTACTGGCACTACTGTGGAAGGTATAACAGCGAAGCGCCAGCGTTTGGCAAGCGGTGATTGTGAAGGGAGAAAAAGGCAAAGAAACCTTTGCAGGCCAATTTCAAAGGTAGAATAGTCGTTGGTCCGTGCACGACTCCAAAGGTCAGCCGGAGATTAGCCGGTCGGGGCATTTGAGGCTCCTGCAGCGAACGCGGTTTTACTTCGGCCCATAGCTGTACGTATCCACTTAAGCTCCCTCTTCATCTACAAATTTCCGCTGCCTATCCACCCAACGAAACCTTTTTCTCGGCTTTCTTTCACGATGGAATCTCTTGGTGAAGGGACATGGGACACCATCATCTGCGGCACAGGTCTGTCGCAATCTCTCCTTGCTCTGTAAGTAGTCTGTCCCCCTTCGCCACTTTATCATGTCGACTCTCGATCTGACTGACCCAGCATGCTCCCCCGATGAAGCGCCCTGTCGCGGTCCAAGAAGCGGATTCTTCACCTTGACGCGAACGACTTTTACGGCGAGCATGAAGCAGCACTGAGTCTGCAGGAGGCCGATGCCTGGGCGCAGTCCCACGCTGGCGCCGATGTTACACATCAGCTTGGCAACGAGCTCGCATCCAACAATAACGAAGTTGCAGCGGCTGTTGGAGGGAGTAGAGAGGACAATGTCTTGACAACCTCTACATCGTCCGAGAAAGAGGCTGCGATCTTCCGCATTTCTCACGTGTGGAAGCACCCTAATGCCGAGGCACAAGGGTTGTCTTTTCCCAGAGCTTATTCTCTCGCCTTAGCCCCCCAAATCATCCATACCAAGTCGAAGCTTCTGTCACAGCTCGTTTCGTCAAAGGCATACCGACAAGTAGAGTTTCTAGCAGTAGGCTCTTTTTTCGTCTACAGTGCAACAGATACTGCCTCAGGTTCAACGCTGGCCCGTATACCTAGTAGTCGCGAGGACGTCTTCTCTGCACAGTCGATTCCTGCTAGGTCAAAGCGAGTACTTATGAAGTTTCTGAAGTTTGTGATAGATTATGATTCAGACGAGCAAAAACCCACTTGGGAAGAGCGAGCTGACAAGCCGCTCTCGGAGTATCTCGTGGAGGATTTCAAGTTTGACGCGACTCTTCGGGACTCCATCCTTGCAATGACCCTGACCTTGGATGGGAGGCTTAGCGTAAAAGATGGACTTGCCATAATTCACCGCCATCTTACCTCAATAGGGCTATTTGGTCCCGGTTTCTGTGCCGTGTATCCCAAGTGGGGCGGGATATCAGAAATTGCTCAGGTAGGGTGTCGTGCTGGAGCAGTGGGTGGTAGCACGTATATGCTCGGTGCTCTTATGTCTGTGGACAAGCCTACTGATGCAGGAGAGATATCGCTCAAGCTGTCGAATGAAGTCTCAATCCGGACTACCACCTTAGTTACTTCACAGCAGACTCGCTCACCTACTTCACGAAGTATCTCACGGCTCGTGGCCGTCGTTAACTCGCCACTCCAGTCGCTATTTGAGTCCTTCGCAGAAGGTTCTCCGACGCCAGCTGTCGCCGTCATTTGTTTTCCTCCAGGCTCCCTCTCAAATAACGCTCAGCCTGGATCAGGTGTTCCAATTTACGCGTTTGTGCACTCTAGCGAGACTGGAGAGTGCCCTTCAGGTCAAAGTAAGTATCATATCGCTTCATCCTCTGAATTTCTTTCTATTTTGGGTGTTATGATGATCCAATTAATCGAATACTTATCTACATTGTCTGAGCTTTGCTTTGACGAAAATTAACCTCTGACAACCTGATTGCACCAATTTTCATCATATCTCCTCGATTACCAATGGTTGAATGCAAGTTGCTAACCAGGTTCAATCTTGTTAGGTGTCGTGTACTTGACTATGCAAGCAGCACCACAATCATCACAGATTCTTGATCAGGCCTTGACTGCCTTATTGCAAGCTGTGTCCACCACCGCGGATGTGCTATACAAGCTATACTACGAGCAAGCCTCTAGTTCTCGTCAGCCACTAGTGACTTCACAAGGCAGTGCTACTGTGTTTGAGTTCCCATCTCCCTCACTTAGCCTAGCATTTGATGATGGCAGCCTAGATGCTGTGCAAGAAGCGTGGAAGCTCATAATGAAGGATCAATCAGATGATGCATTTATGCAATTCGAGGATCGCGAAGATATGGGCGACGATGACGATGATGTCTATGACTAGACAACCGTCGGCTTCGCCGCGTGCAGAAGTAACGATCGTTCGAACCAATATATTAGCCATGATACTGTGTGTAACCATGCTAGGAATCAATATGATATTTTCCAGTGAGAAACATAAGCGTCTAGCCGCCGTCTGAGTTATTAAATGTCAACCTGATAATTATTCGCATTGATGAAATCTGGATCTTCTCTAATCATCCAGAGTAGTAATGTAACAGCCTTGTTGGCTGGTCCTAGCTAGCTCAGCTACACGAGAATAACCTAAGATACGAACGCCGTGATATGGCAAACAAGCCCACCAGGTAAGTCATAACCCTGTCTCTGCCGAGATTGGAAACCAGATAGCTAGTTCGCACAGCGTGTGCAACCTGTGCGTGATCTCCGAAACCTCGAATGATATCCCTAATGATTCTGCCCATTTCGTCGATATCGTCTCTTTCTTTCTTCCATATCCGAAATCTCCCGTTTCTTTTCCCTATTTGTGCCGTCATATAATCACGCAATAGCCAGTAAATAGGTGAGTGCACATGACCCAAGATAGCAATTCCTGAGCGCAAGGCTCTATTTCTCAGAAGTTACCAGCAACCCCCTTCATTCCGATCCAGATTGCACCGAACGGCGTCTGGTCGGCGTCATATTGTTCAACGTTCATTCTTCCCTTGGTGACGAGGCAGAGCGTGTGGTAGAATGCTTGCGCAGCAGTCGATCGTGGAGTGGCATGTGGCACGAATAAGTCGTCGAAGGCAAGCCATTTCCGATCGACGTCAAAGTCTTCGTCGTGCCGACGCTCGCCGTTCTCGTCGATAGCGTCTCGAATATAGTTCACAAAGTTCTGTCCCTCCCTGTCGAGTTGCGCAAAGAGATGGTCGTTCTGGGCTTGTATGTCTGCGGCGGTAAGCTCTCCCTTTGGTTCATGATCCTCGGAATCATTATCAGGAACTTGCATTCCATCGAAAGAGTCTTGCGATCCAAATCCGCCACCGAAATCGAGCTCGCTCCCAAAGCCGCCCATCGGTGCATCATCGCTGAAGCGCACGATATCCTGAGCGTCTCCGCGCTTACCCAAGGGACTCGAGAGGTCGCGTCCCTGCTGAGCCAGATTAGGGGCGCGGGCCGATGATCCTGGTATCGCTGAAGAGCCGCGATTCCAAGGTAGGTGTGTTGATGATGGGTGATCTGACATGGGGTGATCAGCCTGTCTACCAACTTCTGTAGGGACTCCCTCAGCGAAAGGGTCATCAAGATTGATGAAGTCATCTTCTTGAGCCACTCTAGCCTGTTCCTGTCCATCTTCACCATTCATAAGTCTGGGCTTAACCCGTCGATCTCCCTCCTGTTTGTCATCGTCGATTGCTTCCGATGCAGTGCGACGTCTGCCACGGGGTTTCTCGACCTCAATCCCAGTGATAGTCGTGAATAGTACATCGCCAGAGAATTCAACGGCGAGAGGGTGAATAAGTCCTGGCACACCAACACTCTGACCAATATTGCCGATTCCCAGTCCGAAGGTAAGAAGCATTGCATTTCTCTTCGCTTGAGTTGTGGAAACGGAGCTGGTTGGATAGGCACCGCAGTTCTCTAAGTAATGGGACTGCCAGTCGCGAAGAATCCTTCGTGGAAGCTGCGTTTCATCGTCGATCTGCAATTTCCTTTTTCTACGAGCCAGCTGTTGTTGATGAGAATTTATGTCATCTTGCCGTGGTGTATGCCGTTGGCGCTCAGGTAAGGGTTCTACTTCTGGAAGTGGCTCTTCTTGCATGATTATGTCTTGGTCGTCGAGTATGGGTCGCTCATCGAGCTGGACGTCATTGACCGGCACATTATCCTCACCTTGGATACGTGGCAGGGGAGGAAGTTGCGGTTCATCACCCGCAATAATAGGCTCTGCTGACTCGACAATATTTCCGTTCTCATCGATTTCGATACCCCAGTCGCCCTGCGTACCAAACACGTCGTCTTCTTGGGTAAAAATAGGGCGTTCGCTATCTAGTTTTTGTGCTGAAGACGGGTCTTGGAGCCCAAAGGGAGATCCATGGAAGCCCGACGAACTCGAATGGTCGAGATCAAGCTGGATCGCAAACCCCTGACCGGGGCTGCGTGAACCTGAAAGCTGCGAACTTGGCGGGGACATTTGAGACGATGTCTTTTGCGTGTCTATCTGGCTGGGTACTAGGGTATCCAGATCAAACTGCGGCAGCGGCATGTTGAGATCGAACGCTGGATCGTACTCAATCAAGTTATCTTCAGGCCTACTGGACATTAGCTTGTCTCAAACGGAGCGGATATATGCCTACCTGGCCTTCCCTGCTTCAAGATCTAGCTGGTTGTTAGGAAATGCCTGGAAGAAAAATTTCATTTGATCTTGGATCTTCTTGGCATCGGCAACTAAGTAGGTGCACTGCTGGTTATGCACACGCGAAACGCCATATAGAAGATTACCTTGGAGGCGCAGAGCAATGGGTGCACCAGGCTCAAGGATCTTCCCGCAAGCTCCTTGAACATCAACCTCTTGTATGGCCTTGCGAGTTACCTTTCTCGTACTCGATGTTTGGCTGGTAGTGGCAACCAGCCTAACAAGTATCAGCAATAGTTTTCGTGTTATTCAAAGCTTAAGCGCGAATAAGCAGATTGGATGTATCTTACCAGATAGTAGCGACGCCATATTGGCGGCTCGTCAAAACTATACATGTCAGTCAGTATCGTGGGCCAGACAATCTTGAGGCTCTAACAATGCCTACTTTCGTGGCTGTAAAACATGATGACTCCTAGTCACGGGGCCGAAGATGTCGGTTAACAATAATTATGCGTAGAATACTGCTTGTACTTCGACTCCTTAAACAATAATGGCTTCTAATCATGCCCGCGTGGGCGGAAAAGGCAACATGTCTGACGAAGTAAGTGGACGAAGGGGTGAAAATGTGCAGGTGTGTAGATCAACTGACAGGAAATGGAGATGTAAAGTCTCTATCTCATAAGAAGTGTACAAAGTGCTTGAATGTCAAGCTGATGGGGAAAAGTACCTAGGTACTTCCTACACACGTGCAGACACTTAGTACTGGCCCATGTACTTATATACTTATGTAGGATAACAGGCAGAGTAGCGACTTCCAGCGCTGACCTGAGTGGTGATTGGAGTGGCAAACGCGTGGTAAGGAAGGTACGCGAGCTTGAGCCACTTCAAGTCGGTATCAAACACGCTCTCGCCCCTCTCACATTCAGATCCTATCATATCTTACCTTACCTTTAGGTAGTGTCAACTGCTACCTAAGGTGCAGGCGAGGCATTTATAGTAGCAGGACCTGGAAATTCACCTGTAGCTTAGGTAATTAACTTGCCTACATCGCGATTGACCAATACACCCTACCTATGGCTATTGACCCCTTCACTTCTACCCAGATGCTATGTGACTGCGTATAGGACTAGTTACGTGTTGCTCTGGGATAAACGCGTCCGACATAAATTTCCGAGAAGGGTATCCTACATAGCAACTATTCCCAAGTATCAGTTATTTTGGGTACTACTACCAGCACGAGCATCTCAGAATTGGTAGATTTATGCATAGGGATGCTTCTCACCTGATTACCTACCCAAAATATTCCCCTTCCTCATAGTGTATTTAATCATGTGAGAATCCGAGTATCATTAGTAGCTGGGGGCAATATCTTCCCTAAGTAGTTTACTAAGAACATATCCCAATCAATACATAGTATATACACCTGGCATACCATTTATTGCAGCTGAAGAATTTGGTTTTTCATAGAAAAGGAGCGCGCAACTTAGTATGAGATTCAAAGATGGCTGGCCAGCTGTTCTTCACATAGTACTTGCGTAATCTATGAAATAGTTATGTCCGAAAATCCAATACACCTCCCCTGTGGAAAGGGCGCGCTAGAAATCACTAGGGTTTGAAGAATATGGACAGAGCGCAGTGGCAAATCAAGAGGCACGTTTCGGGCAGAAGCTCGACGCTCAAGATCTCGTGTATCGATCATGGGGAGTAGGTGATGGTGATTAATAAGCTGAGCCGGATCGGGCCGGTACCCTGCCTACAAATGAACTTCTGCTGGCCAATCAGTGGGTAGTGCCGAATCTGGCACCAGAATGATGTGCATGCCAAGGCGCCCTAACGGGTCTTATGAACCCTTGATCTGCCTAACCTCCCCTCGTCTAGTTTGGCATTTTGTTTTACTTCCCCTCCGACCACATACCTACATACTTGTATATAGCGTGAGACTTAGTTCCTAGATTCGCAACTCCTCACTTTCCCTCGAGCCCTGGTCCTATATTAAGCCCGTATCATGGAACTGATTCAACTTGCTCTTCGTCGACCTTGTACCGAGGCGACCACTTGATGAAAGTTGGCTTCTACCTACGTGGGTGGCAAGAGAACGTTGCCCACAGTCTATTCATTTACAACACCTGCATAGGTATATAAACGAAGCATTTGCCAACACCAAACCCCCCGAGTCCTTGGACTGGCTATTCCACATCCTCAAGGTCGTATTGTTGCATCGTACACGTTGTACACCACGATGGACCCCCTCGTAACCGCTGAGCTGTCAAGGTGCGGCGACGATGGCGTCCCCTTCAACCCCAAGCTGCACCATGTCCATAGCACCTGGGCCAAGACTTTCCTGTCTCGCCCTGATCTCTACTTCCAGCCCGAGTCCCTTGCCGAGATAGAGAAGATCGTGAGGCTGGCACACATGTGCCACCGCCGCATTACCGTCACTGGCTGTGGCCATTCCCCTAGTTCCTTGACTTGCACGTCCTCCTGGCTCGTAAACCTCGACAAATACAACCGCATTCTGTCTCTAGACGAGACCACTGGCGTCGTAGTCATGCAGGCGGGTATTCGACTGTACCAGCTTTGCGATGAATTGGCCAAATATGGGCTTGCTATGCCTAACCTTGGAAGCATCAATCAGCAGTCCATCGCTGGTGCCATATCTACAGGCACCCACGGCTCCAGTCTTAATCATGGTATCATGTCAGAAAACATCCGGTCATTGCGCATCACCACCGCCGATGGAGTGTCCCGGTTCTGTTCCCCCGAAGAGAATCCAGAGCTATTTCGCGCCGCTGTGTTATCTCTGGGCGCTTTGGGAATCATCACTGAGGTCACTTTCCAAGCCGTTCCCGAATTCACTTTGAAGTGGCAGCAAGTTATCGATACCGATTCAAAGATGTTGAATTCTTGGGACAAGGGCCTCTGGACTCGAGCCGAATTTGTCCGAGTCTGGTGGTATCCCTATACGCGACGTGCCGTGGTTTGGTCCGCGAAGAAGACATCTGAGCCGCCCTCTGATCCGCCGAGATCTTATTACGGCGGTGCGCTGGGGTATTACGTCTATCATAACCTCCTCTACGTTGCACAGCATCTTCCACGCATCCTTCCATGGGTTGAGTGGTTCGTATTTGGCATGGAGTTCGGATTCTCTGATGGCTCAAAAACCGAAGCAATTCAGCCTAGCCGTCAAGCATTACTTATGAATTGCTTGTATTCTCAGTATGTAAATGAATGGGCCATTCCACTACACAAAGGACCCGAGGCTTTACGGAGACTTAGTAGTTGGCTGAACCAATTGCCACCCACCGATCCGGACTACGTGCCACACAATATTCCCTTCTCCGCCAAGGATCTATGGGTGCATGCTCCAGTCGAAGTGCGAGTTTCTGATAACTCCTCAGCCGCGCCAAACAGCCGGCCATATCTCGACCCCACAGTCGAAGATGGCCCAACCCTATATCTCAACGCAACCCTTTACCGGCCTTACTATCATGATCCACCTTGCCGTGCCCGCTACTACGAGGCATTTGAGTGGCTAATGCTAGATTTGGGCGGCCGTCCCCATTGGGCAAAGAACTTCCAGACGACAGGTGAGATCATTGAGAAAATGTACGGTAATAGAATTCAGCAATGGCGGAAGATCCGGGACAGGGCCGACCCTAATGGTGTTTTCGTTGGACCTTGGCATCGTCATAATGTCTTGGGAGGTGATAATTCGCTTCCATACGAGGAGATTGACGCCGGATCAACCAAGATATCTGACACAGCAGTATACTTCAGAGGCACTGTTCCCATCGGGAACGACGTTTCGAAAAAAGAGTGATCTCTGTCTCTTACAGACTAAACGAGCGTATCAGGTTTCCAATATATTATCATACACAGTTTCATTTATCAACAGCACTTCTGGCGGCATAGTGAAGGCCACCTATCTTCGAAAATAATCCACTGTTCATGACCCAAGCAGTGGACCCCAAGGAGCCATTGTGCAAGGCAGAGAGAAGCTGGCGAAGGTATTGTTGTATCTCTTAGATGAGCACACGGACCACATGCCACCAGTTTGTGTCCGTGCTTGGTCTCCTCGGCTACGCACCTACGTAGGTATGTAGATGTGCCTTAGCTATTCACCTAGCGTGCCTTGCCCTAGTACTTCTGACGTATCTGCCCATTGTACCCTTCCAAGCTTGACACACAAACACCTCGACATAAACATACCAACCCCGCGCCTCTTTCAACCTGAGCACCTAAGCTCAAGTATTCAACACCGTCACTTCCTTCACGTCTTTGAAACTTTGCCATCCGGAGCGTTGATCAGCCGTAACAGATTACAGGTCTACATACCCTCGTCTTCACTAGTGGTGTCTGTGAGTTGCAACTGAGCACGATATGTTCATATGCTCTCATGTGCTTGAACTACTACTAACTCATTCGCCCACAGTCTATGAAAGAAGCGATGAGTGGACGTGCACTACTTCAGAGGCCTTCCTGGCTCCCTCGTTCATCCGACAACAGTTACTACGTGGGTGCTAACACACTCACCGATATCTTTTGGGAAATCTTCTTTGACATACTATCGAAATACCCCCATCTTGACTTTGGTTCCTTTGAAGTTGATGAGTGGGATACACAGTTCTACATTCGCGGTAAACTGGCATGTCTGTTGCCGGATAGCGATTATCAATATAGTCATGATCAAGTCTCGGTTTGGACGTCTCTGATGACCAGCCCTTTGACAGTGTCAAATGAGGACTTGCAAAAGGTTATTGCCATGGAGGACTGGCAATCGTTTCTTGGATCTGAGTGTGGCGCACCGCCTAATCCACGAGGCTTCTTCCTATGCCAATGGACTTTGTCGGTTTCGGAGTTCAGCATTCTCGCTGAGTATTTCAAGAAGCAAGGGCGAACCGTCTATGAATTGGTTGCCTGGGATGAGTTTATTAAGGACAAGAAACTCAAAGCTACCGATCAAATTTTCCTGCGCTACATCGGATCATGTGCCATCTCTGAGTGGCCCGTTAAGCCAATGGCAAATCTTTATGGCGAAACCGAGGATGTCCGATCCGGTATCTTGGCCGACTTCCTCAAAGCCCTTCTTGCTGTCCTCCCAACAGTTGCAACAACCCGCCAATGTCACCTTCTTCGAGATATCACCACGTCGGCGGAAGATGAAAAAGGCTGTCACGAGCTAGTGCATTCGATATTAATCGAGTTCTTTGGTGGCCGTTTTGTTCTCAACCGCCAGCCAGACAGGGATTGGTGTCAGTGGCTCACTGAGCGCAATGCTGAGTGGGCCAGACTCGTCCTTCGTTTTGACCACAGCACTCTGCAGGAGGGATTCCAGTGCTCTTCCACCGTAGCTGCTAAGCTGCAAGATCTTTTCAAGAGAATAATGGAACACGTCGCTCGTAGCACGGAAGCAGCCGTAAACAGTGCTTCGCTTCAGTTCGATGAAGCCAAGTGCGCAGCACTCCTGGGCCAATCAATGCCAAAATACTACAAAGGCACCAAACCTATCAGTGAGGATCATTCAGACCTGAGATAATTTCTGTTTAGTGGCAACTGCTGACTGTAGTGGTGAAGTGACTATCGCAGCACGAAGCATGCACATCAATGATTACATTCACGGTCGCCCTTTTTCCTACAGCCACGACCCAGGCAACCAGCTAGTCGGCCAATTGCTCAGTCACTTCAAGCACCTGGATCTCCGTGCCATGCACGCCGAGCCTTTTTCATACTACTGTCTGGCTCCTTGGCCAAAGTATGGATCCCTCCAACAAGCTACTGTAAGTTCTCTCTCCCTCTCCCAGCATCTACCCTTTGAGTTAACTAATAACACGCGGCAGGAATTCATGTGGGAGTACCTCGATATTGTTAGGCCAATGGTGTAGGTCACCTTTGGCAAAGAGATGTCGGCAATGCTCAAAGACTACTCTGAATACGACCCTCCTCACCACCACACTGCGGATTTTCTTGAGGAAGCAGGTGAACCGCAGTTCATCATGACAAACGACGATAATAAAAACACTCATTGTTTCATTCATGTGCCACTGTTGGATCCGAGCCAATGCCGCTACGGTAATCAATCAGTCGATGAGGTTGCCCGAAACTTCATGCACACCTCCTTCCTAAACGCGATGCTCATCGCTGACAAGGTGATGGACGTTCTCGATAATCCAAAGGCCATCGAGAAAAAAATTAGCCACTGCACGTCCTATGAACAAGTGGTCGTCGAAACGGCTTTGGATTTATATTATCACACGTTGGAGAATACTGAAGTGGGCAGAACTCTTAAAGCGAAGTTCAACGAAGATTTGAAAATGTTGAAGGAACTGGTCAAGAAAGAGCCGCTGTTCCTTCCCTGATGGATTCCTTTGACACACCAATTCCCATCCCCCACATCACAGTCGACGTTCATCGTTTGTGCTCTTAGTTGGTGTTATTGCGTACTCCACGCACAGGTCACACGAGTGATCTTTCGGTTCCCGAATCATGCTCATTAGCTGATTACCGCCGTCTTCACTCGACCTAGAGCTCAATCCTATATGGACTGACTATGGAGATGGAGCTCAAGCTTGTTATTTCCTCTGTAACGGTGATGCTCACCAACACTAATTCCCCCCCCTGCGACATCAACATCCCCTTTTCTAATACAGACATTGTCTGCTCTTACTGTCAGAGAACTGTCGAAAAGACGATAAAGGGGATCTTCATGTCACAGTTCACACTTCTGTTTCTTTCTCTGTTACTTGCATTGCTGAAGAGCAAGCAGTTGCCTAACCTGAGGCAGCCAGAACACATCTCCACTCACAATTCTCTGTGTCCTCCTGTGCAAGGACCATGAATAGGGAACATTGATGGACATATTTTGCTGGGTATTCGCTGTGCTTTGACAGCTCTCGGATCGCCGATTCGGCATAGGCGTAGCTAGATAGCCAAATAAAATGTCGCATCTCTCTAAAACCTTACTTATATATCGTGTGGAAGTAATTGTGAATCTCATGACTGCTCGTATCTCTCAAGCGGCTTTGCGCTGGGCATTTAAAGGATGCTGAGAGCTAAGAACCTAACGTGCTGACTTCTGGTATACCTGCAAAGAGATTGGACGCATATCCCATCTGTCCTGCAGGACGAGTATATTTTCAGACGCCCCTCAGGTCAAATGAAGAGGAAGATGAGATGTTAGACATATTAAATCAGTTGGGTAGGGTATATATTTTAGCCGTAATCTTGGTCCAAACGTGCGCGGCTCTTCAGCAACAACTTCGTGATTTGAAGACATATGTACTCTTCCATGAGTAGCGTGAACAAGCAGTATAGCCCAAGGGCAAGACGTGCACAGTATTGTGATATTGGGTATCATCATTTCTCATTCCATCCCATCTATATACGACTGAATCAAAGAGCATCTCTAAACTCCCGCCATCTACCCTCAGCAACCCGGACAAACCTCCTTATAACCTCAGGCCCGACAACCGTCCCGCCGCTCTTCGATATACCCAAGAGCTTAGTCTCTTCCGCAGCAGAACAATCCACAACAACCGTGACCATCTCATCGCACAAGCCCTCCTCGAACCGGTCCGGATCAACCAACATCCAGAACGCACCCCTTTCGCCCCCGGTATTCCGGCTCTGGCTCTGCTTCAGCCGCTCCTTCGCCGTGAACACGGCCGCCGTGCACGCCACAGGCAGCCCGGACACAGACAGCGGAACGGCCTCCTCCCGGCGCGAGCACAGCACCATCTCGCGGTCCGCATCCCAGTACGCGCGCGGCAGCTTCGTGTCCCGCAGCGCGGCGAGCACGGCGGCCCAGGCGGCGTCGAACGGGTTCCCGTCGAGCGAGATGAAGAGCAGGTCGATGTACAGGACCCAGTAGGCCTTGATCTCTCGCGCGGGGACATCGTCGTCTATATCCCCTCCCCCCTCCGCACCAGCGGTGGTATCTCCCATGCTCTCGTCATCGTGGCTCCTTTCGTGGTATATCCGCAGGTCCTCGACGTTGAGCACGCCCGAGGTGTGCAGGAGCGAGTAGATGCGCGTGCTCAGCGTCTGCGCTAGCGTCGTGGGTGGTACGCCCGGTAGGAAGTCTGGCGCGCAGCCTGTGGCTAGCTCGATGTTGGGGACGAGGAGGTCGTAGTCGCGGAGCTCGTCTGCGCTGCTTCTTGCTGTTGCTGCTGCTGTGGCGCTGGAGAGCAGCGGGCGGTAGTTTGGGATTTGGGCTGTTCTTATCGTCTCCCCTCGCACGCCGCATATCACCGTCGTGTCTCCGGTGCGCACTACCGCGCTGCCGTGGGCGTGTGAGAGGGAAGAGGTGTTGATGGCGGGCGGTCTGGCCTGTGTTGGCTGGCGGCCGTTTGTGCGGGAGGATGGCGTGCTGGCGTCGGGAGGCTGGAGGTTGGCGAGGAGGTAGGGGTGCGGAGATAGCTTGGCGAAGGTGGCGCTCGAGAGCGTCAGAGAGCTTTGGGTCGCCATCTCGGGCGTGTGTGAGAGGCAATTGGACTGTTATGTGTATGCCTTGTGTTACGTGTTGGTGAGGTTTTGTAAATTTCGATGGGGCACTTTCAGCCTCGCGGGGCTGTTACAGTTCGCTGTTAGCTGCTTTGGTGGGGTCAAACAGTGGACTTAGCACCAAAGTATCTGCAGGGTCACAGGCCGCATCGTCTGGGCCTCACCACTGCCTGCGGTGCAAACCAACAGCATAGGTACAGCTTGCTTAGCAGTCACCTACACTTGGGATGGTGGCACCGCAGGCTGCCGGCATCAACTGACATCATAGCCGCTATCTGATGCATTGAATATGCCCTGAGCAGTTACTGCAGTCCCTGTGTACAGTGCAGGAAAGATACTCGGTGATGAGTGGGCAGCACTACCCAGACTCGCAATAACAAAACACACACATAATATCGGCTCATTAGTGTAACCAATCTGTGTCCTGCAAACCTATCACGACTTCTAGATATATCTTTTCAGAAACTGATATAACTTGTTACCGTCGCGTACGCAGTAGGTAGAATGATATTTCCACCAATATCCATTTTCCACGTCAATCTAATAGAAGAGGTAAGCATATATATTGATTTATTAACGTACAATATAGTTTGACTAGGGAGTCGATCGATTACTTAATCCAGTCGATTTCCCGATTAGGAATTAAGCTCAATGATTCTCATGCCCATGGAGGAGTCTCTGTCAGCTTCATCAATCTCCCCCATCCATATCCCAAAAACAGAGGCTGCTCGACTGCTTGCAATTGTTTACGAGACGCATGCTATCATGTAGCATCCACACACCGTACCTTTAGCAAGAGCTAGGGTACGGGAAGCGTTTAACGAGAAGAGGCTTGCGACGATCACATCGTGATCGCTTTAATGGTTTAGTGCCACGCGCAGCATACCAACCGGCGGCTACTACCGGACAAGAAAGGCGATCACTACAACGTCAACATGGTTGCTGGCCGCGTTAAGCATTTTGCACTACTCTAGAACGATCAGCTGCGGCAATAAGCTTTGCAACTTTGACTTGCCGTCTTGGTAACTGTCTGTTAGACGCACGTTGCAACAAGTCGGCACATGGCATCTGCAGCGCCGTCACTCATCACAGTGACAGCAGTGACAGAGAGTCTCTTATCGGATGAGGAGAGCCAGTCATCGAATGAGAAACGTCCGATAGCGTCGACGCTCCCCGGCAAGTAATCGAATGGGGGGTGCGAGAGCTGTACAAGGGGTCGGGGCCTGTCTGCGCATCCAGATTCGCCAGACCACCAAATGCGGATACTGTCGCGGTGGAGAAGCAGCCGACGGCGCTGGCAAATGAGATGGCTCCGTTACGCGCCTTGCCCACGCTTCGACTCCTTCCGCTCTTTCTGCATCCAGGCACGAGGTACCTTATTCGCTCCCTTAGGGTAATTTGACGGCTGTTATTACTAGGGCCACAGATATGTGATTTGATTTTGGCTTTTTAACCTGAGCAGTCTCTATCTCCTCGTCGCCGGCTACTACTAGTAGAGCGAGTGTGTTAGACGCGTTCTCCCGCAAGTCCAAGTCCGCCGAGGTCAACTGATTTTGATATCGTCGATAAACATCGGATCAAGTACACGGTAAAAGGACTTACGAACATCTGATCTCACATACTAACGGGTTACTGTACGACAATCGGTTCGCCTAAGTCGGGTTGCGTGTAGTACAGGTTACGGCGAACGACTCTCACTCTTTAGCGTAGGCGCTTGTTACCTATTCCCCGACGTTCTGCGTATTCTTCCCTCTCCTGTCTTGACCGGCTGGCTTCTGGCCCTGGCTAGTGACTGTTCACTATACCACTTACACTAGATCGTGATTCCAGCCATCCCGTTGGCTTCCTGTCACTCGCTGCTCGTTGGCGGGAACACTGCATATCCGGTCACTAGTCGAGGTACGCCCAGCAGAGTGCATGGCGTAGAACATTGGACCCCTGGCCCTGTTCCCGGCGCCCGCATTGAAAGATCCTGGTCACAACGGTCCGCCAAGGGTGCTCGACTGTTCAACTCGATCTAGCGTCTACTCCTCTTTCGTACATCCTGCATGGGATGGAATGCGGTCTGCGGGGAACGAATCGATCGTCGCCAGCCAATATTAAGGTGCGGTCAACCGCTGGGTCGCTCGCTACTCCCGCTTCCTTAACTAGCTCGAGGCCCCCGGTGCCCATTGCTCTCGTCTGATTGAGCGACCTCCTCGAATTTGAACGAGGCCCGTCTCGTACACCTGTGATTGTGTAGATGTTCATGGTCCACCGTTCACGACGCTTGTGTGATGAGGTGACGCTGCTCCTATAGAGGATGGGTATATCGATTCCCCACCCAATTCACGGTAGCTATAGTTCACATCCGCTATATTCATCCGACATTACCCCAACACCATCTCGGCCGCCCCTTCCTGCTCCCCTTTCATCGCTGTTCAAGTCATGATTCCAGCAGGGCCTCGGCACCTCGACGAAGTGCTTCCGATCGTGCTAGTTTGAGGAATCAAGGTTCCCTCCAGGGAGCCTCAGTCATATTAACTCAAACATCACATACGAATTTGAAGCACGTACCTAGCTGTCTTTATCGAGCTATCGGAGAGCCAGTAATTGGGGACTTATAGGTCGCGCCAATCTAAACGATATCGAGAGGTTTTCGTCAACGCGCTTTAAGCGTCATAGCCGGAGAGCGACTAATGCTATTGAGTTTTACGACATAGCGTCAGGAAAGCGCGGACTACATTCGTTCGCTATGGCGCCAGCCCATCCGATTATGGCGAGGGCCATCGCATTTGTCGAAGGGCTCACTAAGCGTATAAATATACCGGTTACGCCAACGAGCCCACCTGGCCTAATTGAAGCTAACACGGTCGATCCATGGGCGAAGTCGGGAAAATATGCTCTTGCATGGACCTATTTCAGCTTGGCATTCACAGCAGCCGTGGTCATTGTAAGGATATGGCATTGGTGGCAAGATAAAATACGACAAGCCATCTATAAGCAAGAGGTGGAACAACACTACCGCGATTTATACAGTCTTTCCCCGGACCATGTAGTAACCGGGATGCAGACGAGTCAGACAGGCAGACATTTCTTCCCGGAGGAAGCTGGAGAGAAAAAGGATTTCAAGCCCAGATCCGACTTCTCCGCAGTCGGACCGGTGCTCGACACTCTGGCCTTGTTCAGATGGGTCTTTTATCGGCCCATTCCTGACATTGTTTGGCGCAAACATCGATTTACTTTCTCCTCTCTTGCCGTTTTAGCGGTTGGGTTGATCGCGCTGGCCTTTTCCTCTCTGTTTGTCTTTCTCAAACAGCCACTCTATTGGCAAAGCATTCAGTACGGTTCGCCACCTGTGGCCATTAGAGCTGGCATGATCGCTGTCGCAATGACTCCTTGGATTGTAGCGACGAGCATGAAAGCGAACCTACTCACGCTTATCACCGGTATCGGGCCAGAAAGACTCAACGTATTCCACAGATGGGCAGGATATCTATGCCTTTTCCTCTCGCTAATACACACTATCCCCTTTTTCGTCCAGCCTGTGTGGGATGATGGTGGTCTAAAGATCTACCAGAAGCTCTTCCCGCAGGGCGTCATCTACGGTACAGGCATTGCATGTCTTGTCCCTTTAGGATGGCTTTGTGTTGCTTCACTTCCATTTATCCGCCGAATAGCCTATGAGTTATTCATTGCACTACACGTTCCCGTTGGAATCTTGTATGTGGGTCTGCTCTTTTGGCATACGAAGAACTATCTAGCAACGTGGGACTATCTATTCGCTACTATTGCGATATGGGCGTTATGTTATCTTTATCGGCTATCGAAACTGAACTGGGCCAAGCCATGGCGTTCGTCTTTCCTTGTGGGAGATGAAGCAGCGATCACCTTGATGACAGAAAACGCTATCAAGATCACAATTCCAACGCAAATGAAGTGGAAGCCTGGGCAGTTCGTATACCTCCGAATGCCTGGAATTTCTTTCATGGACAATCACCCTTTCACTATCTCATCCCTGTGCAGCGAAGATTTCCCTTCCGAATATGGAGAGCAATACCGGGATTGTACAGTTGTTTTCAAACCATACGGCGGGTTTACCCGGAGAGTCCTAGAGACGGCCATCGAGAAAGGACCTTTCCACACATACCGAGCGTATCTTGATGGGCCTTACGGCGGCATGCGCCGGGAACTTGCCGCTTTCGACACGTGTATATTGATCGCTGGTGGAAGTGGTGTTACTGCCTTGATGTCTCAGTTATTAAATCTGATCAAGCGCATGAGGGATGGCAAAGCAATTACGAAAAAGGTGGTAGTAGTGTGGGCTCTGAAACGACTCGAGGCTATGGATTGGTTCCGCGAAGAATTGCGAATTTGTCGCGATTCGGCGCCCCCGGAAAGTGTAACGTGCAAATTCTTTGTCACAGCAGCAGTTCGACAATCACGGATCCCCCCTCAACACCAGCGTGCTCCACGCCCTCTCAGCAACATCTTCCATGATCGGCTGGATGGTTTCGTAGCTAACATTGCCTCTAAGCGCAACTCGCAGATGATTCGAGATGAAGCGCAAGGCAATCCTGAGTATGAACAACAGCTACGGGCCGAAGACGAGGACAAATTCACAGCTCTCCCTCAGCAAAAATACCTCCAACCAAATTACGTACCTCCTCAGCGCCCGCCACCAGCAAATGATTTATCCCCCCAAGAGGAATCCCTACGCCGGTTAGAAGGCCGGGACACCGACGGAGCAGACTTCGTAGAAGAAACACCCAGGTTCACCGCGAATGGTTTCCCGGAGGACAAGAAAGGAGAATTTCACTTCCCTCCGCTCAAACTGCGCCCTGAAATGCAACCGCATTTCAACCATGGACCTCCCTCCCCACGAAACTTTCCCCCACCCCCTGGTGCAGAAAATGCTGTGGGTGAACAGTCGCAGGGCCCTATACATCCACCTGAGCTCGCCCATCTCCGTACTACCAATCTGCCTGGCCAGCCGGGAGCGCGACCAACCTCTACTTTTGGTCCCCCTTCAGGATTCGACTTCGGCTTCCCCGCGACGCCGACCGACTTCCAGAAGAGCTTAATGCGCTTCGCCTTCCCGGTACCTCACCAGATTGATGGCGGATGGACCGTCGAATACGGGCGGCCCGATCTAGGGTACATGCTCCGGGAGTGGACAACTGGAGGTGCCGACGGACGAGGCATATTAGGGCGGAGAACGGCAGTCTTCGTCTGTGGTCCGGCCGGCATGCGTGTCGGTGTTGCTAACACTGTGGCGCGACTTCAAGCTGAGATCTGGGGTGACCCGATGCTAGAAGAGATCTTTCTACACACGGAGAACTACGCGCTTTAAGGCAAGAGTAAAAAACGAGAGGCGAGGATAATCTGTATATATCACTGGGCAGCGACTTGACGATTTGTATTATTGGTTTTTGGAGAGGCACAACCGCATACCCGGCTACTTTTTACGATGAGTTGCATTGAGGGCAGTGCAACGAACTCGGCGTTCTGGGGTTCTTGAGATACCAACTGAAATATCTTCTATTTGATGCCGAACGATGGAGAGGGCATTTGTACCAGTATGGCGAGCAAGCAGTTCTTGCGATAATAGCGCTGACTTAGATGATACCTACAAACTACCTACCGTGCTTAGGTATTTGCTTAATAGATTCTTATGAGAGATATTTGTGGCCTATTTTTCGTACGTGATATTATATAGATGTGTCAAGATGCGGTACACTTGGGATAAGGAACCAAAGATTTTTGTCCAGCTATGCCCGCGATACTTGGCGGGCACTTGAATCTGTGAGATATTGAAAGTGCTACATGCCATTGGCATTTCATATTCAACTTTGTTTTGATGAAGATGCTGCGCGCCAATTTCGGTGGATGTGCTAATCTCACCCCACAGAGCGTGGACTTTCTGGCACAGAAAACTCGATTAGCATCAGCACTGAGAGAGCCGTATGTTGACATGTAGACGCGCGCCCGCGCATATGTGCACATCATCGACGGAGGCCGTGGCCTAAATATTAATAAAGTACTACAGGGGCTTGAAGGGAACAAATCAAATATCGAGCTAACTTTTTGTTTACCCGACATAATCGCATGTAGATATATCTGTGAATGCTGTAGAGAGCCACTACAAGTGAACAGGATATCGTGATCATTAAGAGTGCTGAGAGTCTAATTTCTGTGATGCAAATGCGCAGCTGAGAAGTGATAGGCTTTCCAAGAAGGCTGTGTAACTAATTTGTGAACATTAGTAACAGCACACAGAACTCAGATATTTTGATTATCTCCTACTTCAGAGACACAAGATGATCCAGTTTGGCCATGCTCACATATTCCCCAGGAAAGAAACCACAGTGTGATTTTTACAGTGCAAATGGGGGGACTAACTGTGTTCCAAGTCCAATCCTATCAAGCTTTTCCTACTGCAACCTATGGCAGGCTAGGTCGTTTAGCTAAGACTACCAAAACACTGAGAGTTGTTCACATACCTCACTCATCCCGACAAGGCCAATTCACGTCTCTTTCATCATCAAGGAAGATTTGTGCGTTGCATACACTCATTTCTTTCATCTTATAGTGAAGTGTATTGCAATTGGCAAACATGGTTCCAAGAATTTGGATCTAAACTAACTCCTTGGGTTGAGAATGAGCACAGACCATCACTTATTAGGGATACTTCACATCAACCTCCCAGGATGAAGCAGAAGTAGTGAAAATATTGAAGAGACTCCAAAAAATTCCAAAGCCGACAATCTTTGTACAGAAAAGGAATTTTAAACAAAGCTTTCTTGAAAGAGCATTCTGTGCATAATTGGAATACTAGTTTCAGGATCATTGAACGAACACATATTCCAGAAAAAGAAAAATGTCGGATCACGAGGATGTAGGAGACGGTGATGTGGAGATGGAAGGCACCGGAATGGACGTTGGGCATGTCAACAAACCGGTTACCGACAGGGCCGATCATTCAACAACACAGCAACAGGCAAACAACACCTTCTCACATGTATCATCAAGCTTCGAGTTGAAGTCAGATTCTGATGAGAGAAACCTCCCACCACCAGCACCTTCTTCATCATCACCCGCAGAATCATCCTCCAAGATGAAGTCCGCGCCCAAGAAGAAGGGGACGGCAGCCGCCACGAAGAAATCGGGCAAGAAAACTAAAGGAGGGCCTAAGTCCAAAACCAGAACTACCACTACTACTAATACCACTACCACGGGAGGCGGAGGAGAGAACAACAACGAGGGCGGCGATTCGGACGACGAGACGGACAACGGACCGTACTGTCTGTGCCGGGGGCCCGACGACCATAGGTGGATGATAAGCTGCGACGTGTGCGAGGACTGGTTCCACGGCGAGTGCGTCGACCTCGACAAGGAGGTCGGCGAGAAGCTCGTCGAGCGCTTCGTGTGCCCCAACTGCACCGACGGCCGCAGGAACTACACCAAGTACCGCAAGACGTGCGCGCTGGCCGGCTGCAAGAACGCCGCCCGCCTCTATACTAAGGCCGTCAAGGATCGAAGCGTCTTCTGCTGCGGCGAGCACTGCGACGCCTGGTGGGCCGCGAGCATCGCCACGCTGCCTACCAGGGCCGCCTCCAAGTCGGCCCTCGAGGTCCTCACGCAGGAAGACTTGATTGGTCTGCTCATTGCCACGGCCGATAAGGGCGGCTGGAAACTCGGTGATAAACCATTTGGTATGTGTTTCATTTTTTCTACCTTACTCTTCGCTTTTTTACCGATATCTACATGCGCGCCTTCTCCAACAGTCCGAGGTTTTGGCCACAGCCATAGCCATAGCCATGATTCCTCTCTATTCTCTTCTCTCTTTCTACGAACTTCACAAAAACTCAATATGCCATTTCGAGCTTTCATCTCTTCGTTCTCTTACATACATACATATATCTTATACTGGTACTAACACTACACCTTCCCACCAAACCAGGCAACATAGAAGGTCTCTGGGCAGCAAACGGCCTCCCGACGGGTCCAGACTTACTAAGCGAGGAGGAGCAGGCCTTCCTGCAGCGCTCGAGCGCCGAGCGCCTCGCCCTCGGCAACGAGATCGTGCAGTACAAGAAGATGATGCAGCTGCTCGACTGGGCCAACTCGCGGCGCCAGGCGGCGCTCGAGGCCGGCAAGTTCACCAAGGACAGCTGCGGCTACGACTTCCGGCTCGACTACGTCTCGGTGCGCGCGCAGTTCGCCGCCTGGCTCGAGACACCGGAGGGCCAGGCCGTCTTCAAGGCGGGCAAGCTCGAGGCACCTTCTTTGCCTTCTACCTCTTCTAACACAGATAACAACAACACTAGCACTAATGGTACTGCTGCAACTACTACTACTGCAAGCAACAGCGATAGCAACGGCCCCACAGACCCCGCCATCCGCGGCACCTGCGACCGCAAGCGCTGCAAGCCGCACGCCGGGTGGTATAAGATACTCATGGGCGTCGTGCGCGTGCTGATCAAGGAGACGGCGACGGCCGCGGCCGCCAAGCTCGAGGCCGAGGAGTCCATGCGCGCCGCCGCCGAGGCGAGGTACGAGAGGCGCCAGCTGGAGAATAACTACGTCGAGGTCCTGAGTGAGAATTGAGCCGCGGAAACGAAGAAGCAATAATGATGGAGGAAGGGAGACAAACGGCGACAGAAGGCTAGTGAAGAGGGAAGTAAAGGGACGAAGCAGAGACGTAGGGGGCGAGATGGAAGGGGAAAGCATGGATTTGCTGGCTTCTGCCTAGTCTCGACTTTTGATTTTCTTGGGGGGACCTCAGCACTCACGCAAGTTGCGTCCTACTCTGATTGTAGGAATCAGCCTGTATGTATATACTTAGGCATTGACCAACCGAGGCAGCTCGTACTGATTCTGACGCGGAGGATGGATGGTCAGTCTCATACATAGGAACAAGGGAGCCGTAGCGCGTCAGTACGCAGTACATTTGCCAATGACAAAGATGTATGTCTCATATTTTGCGAGGCGGACCTATCAAGGAACACGCAAATCAATTCTAGCAATTCCCAAATGCACCGTGTTTCACAAGAATGGGTTGTCTCTACGGCTTGAGAAATTATTTATTTTCTCCATTTCTCTGTATCCTTAAGCAAATGAATAATCCATCAGCCCAGGGCAGAGAGTTTAGGAGTGGACATTGATTTTTTTTCTCCCTCTTCCTATTTCACAGCTTCTTTGCACATCTGTAGAGCAAAGGAAAGAACGACCACGTCAACTCGTACAGTAGCGAGGCTCCCAGATACAGATAAAATAAAAATAACAGCAATAACCTGACAAATGGTATCATGATCCCGATAGAACGACTCAATTCGCCAAGGACGCGAGGATGATTGGCATAAATAAGGGTAGGGAAAAGGTTAGCAAACCCGCTTTGGTGGCCGGAAGAAAAAAAAAAATAGGGTCTCAGATGTTCCTTCCCTGCCATCAACGCGGAGGCATGAAGCTAAAAGAAAAGACAAAATCGCTGCCCCCAAACGCCGTTTGTGTGGAAGAGAAATTTCGAGGTCTCATGACGCAGCCGCGAGGCTATTCTCTCACTCTACAATCTCTTACAGCCGTGAGGCTCCCACTGTTCTCTAACCAGAGTATGACCGTCATTGGTGATCCAAACCAACAAGACCTTCTTTTTCACCTCCTGTTCCCCTCGTCTGCTCCAGGCATTGTATTTGGTGTGATGATTGGAGACGCTGACGCGTGGCGGCTTTCCTCTATGTTTGGTCGTGTTTGCACGTCGCGCTGCTTTGTGGACAAGCAAACATGCGCCGTTTATGCTTGCTTCGACTTGTTATGTTAGCACTTCGCAGCCCAGTATTATGCAACGAAGTGGCATCGTGCTCGTGTAGCTCAATAATTTTTCGCCTCTTCTTTTTCACCTCTTCGCTTTTAATAAGACCCCTCCATATCCCTTTCCTTCTCCTCCTGCCTGGTCCAGGCCAGATGCGTGCGCATGCCATGCGTGCTGCTCTTGATAGCGAAGAGGTGTTTTTCTCCCCTAGAATTTCTTGTGTGCCGTGATTAAGGGGTAATCTCATCTAATGTCGGTGTCGGCGACTCGAAGAGCCACCGTGGCCACCGTGGCCATGGTGTCGATGCGAGTGATGATGACGGTGGCCATCGCGATCTCGTCGGGACGCGTTGGAGTGCTCTAGTTCACGCTCCAGTTGCTCGACGCGCTGGCGATAGTCCCTTACAATGTCCCGTATGTGGGCAATGCGGTCGAAGTCGACCTCGAGCTCGTCGATCTGGCTCATGATGTCCTGGAAGCGCGCAATCTCAGCATCGGCATTGTCTACCAGGTTGCCGGCGCGGTCATACTGCTGCATTGTCACGATGGAGCTCTGCTCGCTTAGATACTCTATGCGAACTTGGATCTGCTGCATCAGGCGGTCGAGATGGCGGGAGAGGGAGGCGAGGCTCGAGCTGTCAAGCAGGAGGCGGCCCTGGGACGAGGCTCGGCTGGCGGCGCGCGAGGACGAAGACCCGGCAGCCTGGGCCTGGTGGTACCGGAGAAGCGCGATCTCCTCGTCCGTCAGGCCCAATTGCGTGTCCTCGACAGTGTTGGCCTCCGTCGACGGCATGTCTCGGGGCCCTGGTGGGAAGCACCACTGGCGGGTGTGCTGCGTCCAGGACGACGGGGGCGGCAACCACGATGACGAGGACGGCTGTGGGAAAGGAAGCGGGGAGGACAGGGACAGTCTACAGCGGCCGCTATAGCTAGCAGTCAGTCAATCCAACCACTGTGCAGCGTGGTAGGGGCAGGGGCGCGAGGACGGTTGGCGCAGGCGGGGCAGATGCAAATGCGGATGCGGATGCAACGTCGTCTCAATTCGGATTGAGAGGAGGATGCGAATGCGACACCCTCAGGTAAAGCGTCGAGTCTGCCGAGGCGCACAGCGGCTTCATTGTCTCGGGGCGGCGACGACAAGCTCGATTGTCATCGCACGGTGGCTTGGGCTGGCTGGCTGGCTGGCTGGTTGACGTTGGTTGGGCTGGCAAGCAGGCGGGAAAGACGGCGGGCACGAGGTCGCAGGACGGCCAGCTCTTTTTCTCTGCTGCGTGGTGACCGATTTTCCTGGGGAGAGCGGCCGCGCCAAGGAGTCGTGCGTATGGCTGTTCGATAGTGGGAGGGATGGCTGCAGGAGTTCGCAGGGGACAAGGGCGTTGAGGACGGACAAGGGCGACAGAAAACGACCAGGGCGGCGCAGCGTGGAGGACAAGGGGACAAGGGGACGAGGCGACAAGGGGGCCGGGAGGACAAGACGAGACGAGATGATACCAGAGCCCGGGTTTTGGAAAGTGACGACGAGCCTGCTTTTCCTACACTCTAACACTATGCTACTGTACTGTCTTGGTCGAAGCTTGGACAGGATGGAGAAGTGAAGCCTGTTTGTCTGTTTGTTAGATGTGTTGTCGCTGTTGTCGCTGTCGTCTTGTCGTCGTTGTCGTCGTTGTCGTCGTTGTTGGTTGGCTGTGTGAGTGGGTGGGTGGTGATATGAAGAAACAAGCCACCAAGAGCCAGAAGCCAGTATCAAGACACCACAGCCTGCCTTCCTGTGACAATCCTGTAATAGGTAATTGTTTCTGTGCCTCCAGACCAGGGCTGCAGTTCTCTGTCTGTGTCTGTGTCTGTGGCTGTGGTCTGTGGTCTGTGGTCTGTGGTCTGTTTTCTCTTTCCTCTTCTTTTTCTTACAACATACCCAGTAGTACTCTCCTCGCCAATGTCCAACCACATCTGCTATGCGGCACGACGGCCGTATATGAATAGCAGACGCCCCGTGGTCGGGGGTTTGTGCGTTTCCGCGGTCGTGCTCGACGCTCAGCAGTGCCACGAGCGGCCGGGTGTTGAACAGATCAGGAAGCTGGGTAGCTGTGACGGAACGTGAGGTGAGGGTGGTGTGATAAGTATGGCCATGCCTGGAGAGCCCTGTGATATTACCGGTGTGTATCTAATTTAGGGTAATTCTCTTCTGTTCTCCTCGACGTCGACGGGGTGTAACACTCCACAATTATCTACCTAGCGCGTGCTACCCACGGCCGGTACGCTAGGCCAGCCTTGGGGGTGTTTTCTTTATGGGACGTAGATTCAATGTTGCTTTTGATGGGCGCTTTCTGCCCAGCTAGGTCTAGCGTGCTGTATGAGGTAGGTACCTACTTAATTACTCAGGTATGTAGGTCGATTATGCGAGAACCCGTCGGTGCTTTCCTTTAAAAGAAATTGTGATGTCGCTACATTTTTTAGGTTAGGTTGTTACATATATACAGTAGGTAGGTGCAGGTAAGGTAAGTTGGATGCAGATAGATACCGTACCTACTGTAAACGAGCGTTAGGGAAACCAAGCTTGGCGGGGCAGCACAGGGGACATTCATAGGTCACAACGGGCCTTCTCCAGGCCTTCCTCGCAGCCCCGGATTGCCAAGAGCACATGTGAAGCCACCAAGACACGGTCTCGGATCCCTCCCGTTACGCACATACTGGTACACTTAACCAATATCGTGCGACAACGACAACAGCGAGGACCTCGACGAGTGTCTGCCTTTAACAAGAAATTCAGAGCCAAACGCACACGAGTATACGCCAAAAATAGCCACGACTTGCACGGCCTATTTTCTCCGCAGTAGCCTGGGGCTGTAATCCATGACAGAGAGCTCCAAAGTCTCCAGATGGGTTGCAATGTCGTGCTTTACACACGACCCAAGCGCCGAGCAAATATACAGGTACCTACCTAGTAGAGTAAAGGAGCAACAATACCTACGCGTATCTAACTCCTAGCGCTAATTATGCTGACTTGCGTCACGAGGATGCGAGAAGGAGAAGGATAAGGTGAAGGAGATGGCTCCCTTGCCTTGCAAGAAATGTCTCACACACCCTCCTGGGCACTTTCACAGCGCCACATAGCACAGCTATGGCCTCCTATATTGAGGGTATTAAAGCACGTCCATCAGCTTGACTGACTAAACGCGCCATGGGAGCAATCGGGTCAGAGGCACGTCGGCGAAGGCAAAGGTCGTATGTTTTTTCTGCTGTTTCTCGGGATCCGATGTCTCGCTCTTGGATATATCATACGATTCATCATATGAACCCACTATCGCCGTCAGTATTTTCTCCAAGAGAAAGACAGATCAAGGAAGAAAAGAGAAAGTGAGAGAGAGAGCGGAGCCACTCTACCAAGTATATACGACTGGCCTCGTTTTACGTCCATGCAGTCCCCGGTTCAGCTCGACTAGCCGCACACGTGTGGGATGCCGAATGCATGATCGCCTGCCTACACGTGCATCATCTTGCATACATATATATCCCTCGATCGTTCATCTTTCCTACTGAGTACTGTGGCCCTGGTATGCACATATATGTGGTCTACTGCACCCAGACTTCTAAATCGGGAACGGACGCTTAGCCACCGCCATCCCGGCCCCTACACTGCGCTGCTGCTCTGCAAACGTCCGTGAGACTGGCTTAACTCTGACAATGCGTGATTACCAGCTCACACCTGCCATTGCGGAATGGCTGCTTGTCGCTTATCATGAGCGTTCGTCTTATCCTAAACATTTCGGGGGCGCGCAAGCATTATCAACTCTCAAAGCGATAATACGTTGCCTCTACGAAATGGATCATTTGCATATCTCTATAGCCCAAGTCGTCTATGCACTTAAACCTACGATCCAACTGTATCTGCAGGAGTGCCCGGACATCTTTTCTCCATGATTTCGGAAATGCGCACCGCTCATCCCTTTATAGAAAGGCGAACATCCTCCGCCTTGTCGGGCTGCGGTGAAATGGAGAGTCGTCGAGGCCCTTATGTATGCGATTCATAAGATAGTTGCTCTCCCTTCTTTGACTATGCGTTGTCCATCCTCTCCGTCGCCCTACAGCCCTGATAGGCGCGTGTGTCGTGATGAGGATTAAGACATGGGCGCTAGCCCTGACGCTGTCTTGTGTGGAGGGTACGATCCTTCAGAACGGCCAAGTGAGGGAGACAAATTTCCCCGACACTAGGATCAGTGACCTATCTACATATAACTTCGAGACCTTCGATGCAGACGCTGCCGAGCTATCGTATAAGGGAAGATGGGATTCAAATAAGGTGTCATTTTGGTCGTAAGTGCACATTTATCCTTTTGAAAGGAATGTTGGTGTTGTATGGGATTGTTCTGATGATCAGGAAGAGCCCCCGGGCTTGTTTTCGGGTTTTCAGGGGAGACAGTTGCCATTACATTCGGCGAGAATACTATCAACGGCACCCTCATCGGCTATCGCATCAGTGGTATGGACTGGATCTTCACAAACGTCACCGTTGGAGGAACGCATTTACTTGTGACGCCTGAGACGCCCGGGGTTGGCGAGACCTATCCCGTGAATCCTCAGCGATTCGAAATGCGCGTCTCAAATTGGGGCTATGGAGTTCAGATTGACAAGGTCCACGTCGGCGCTGGAGGGTCCTTGGTTAAGATTCCACCTTATAATCGAACGATAGAATTTATCGGAGACAGTCTATCGGCGGGCGACTTCCAGAGTTACGAAGGCTTGTCGAGCTTTGCATATGGAGTGGGCGAGGGTCTGGGTCAGACGGAGTACTATGTGACCGCGTATCCTGGAATCTGCGTGACGGATCAGAACTGTTGGGGGAACCCCCGGGGACAAGTGCATCAGTGGTTCTACTCCTCGGACACAAGTTGGCGAGCAACAGGAATTTGGGGTGGTATGGCTCTTGACCCTATACAGAGGAGCGACATCTAGAGAGGGATTATTCTCTCAACCCCCGCCTCTAGCATTGCATAGTTAGTCACTGACGATTGCCAAGACAACCCCGAACCCTGGGACTTCGAGAAGATGGAGACGACTCCGGATATCGTTGTTATCAACCTCGGCACGAACGACAACAATGTAGCCAACAATGTGTCATCCCAGGCGTACGTTGACGCATATGAGAGACTCATTGAAGGTGTTCATGGCAAATATCCAAATGCCCAGATTGTCGTCATGGTAATAACCCCTTATTTTACTTATAGAACTCCTAGTTCTCTATCCTCGAACTATCACACTCCACGCGTTTGATGGCAACATAGTATCGAGGACTAACAGCTCGTTTGCCTGTTAAAGGAACTTTGGCTCGGATTCTATCAATATGGCAACAGCTTTGCTCAAAACCAAGGATACCAACAAGAGCTAGAAGAGATAGTGGCTTATTTCAACTCGGACGAGTACTTATCGGCACCGAAGATATGGGATGGTACGACAAATACCACTCAGATACTCGATACTCCAAGTGAACCTTTCGTCCACTATTTCCGAACTAAGGGCATTTTACAGCACAATGATATCGGTCCCCAGTACCATCCTACCGACGTCGGTGCGATAAAGGTCGCTAGCCATCTGCTTCAGTATATCCAGTTGATGTTTGGCTGGGACCTACTTGCTACTGGCCCTGAGTATGTTTTTCTTAATTAGTCTGCTACTTGAAACTCTTTAACCCATCGGTGTGCACTAATGCTAGTCTATCATCCAAAAGAGAGTGATATAACTAACAGTTCTACTCAATAGGGTGTTCCATGATACTTTATATTGGAATGACCAGGACAGTTACTGATTTAGCAAGATTGCCTTCTCATAAGCTGGGGTAGAAAGACTGCAAAATATCTCAGCTATGTGGGTTGACATCTCATTAATTTGTCAAACATTGAAAAGGACGAGCTACGCTAGCCATGAAACGGTTCTCATGCCTGTGCTTCATAGTGTCATCATACATACGAGAGTATCGGATAATCCCACGTCGTTAGTATTCAGTTAGTCATGCCTAGGCATTGTCAGATAGAAACCGCAGGTTTATATCGTGTCAGATACCACCTATTACTCTGGCTTCTGAGACGAAGTATATACTAGTATAACTAGAGATACTGTATCCGATATAGGGGCACTCGGGATAGTCGCCACTTACTTCGCCAGTAGCCCAGGAGAGTATGTCTATAATCCCCGGGCCTAGGGGTAACTAGATTAGATATCTAGGTATATCAGTCACTCTCTTTCCCAGCATCGGCCTAATTCCTTGTAGGAAGATTGTGTGATTTGAGATTGCCGGGCAGGCACAAATCACAGCGTTGTAAGGATAAATCCTTTAATTAAAGGCTCAGTTGTACGTCGTATTCCGGACTGCTCAGTATTCCAGAAATCGTAGATGGTTGAAACTTGACAAATGGCAACTATGCCGTCGTATAACTGTAGGTATACATGTGGTGTTGATAGCGCGAAGATATTCATGTCAACACGTGACATTTCTTACCCCGTCGTCCCATGCCAGCAAAATAGGGCTCTGGAAATTTTCATGATTATAAGTTTAGTCCGGCTCTATACATAGTACCAACCTCTTGCCTTATTCAATTGATTGATTCGGGTTTATTTTGACGGGATTAAGACACGCGGTAGCAATTACGCCGGTCCATCACAACATTTAAGTGAAAGATAAGTTACGGATGGATCAGAACGAGGACGGGTGCACTGGAGCCTCAATATTGTCCTCAATAATCTCAGCCAGCAATATACACAAGGGTATCCTGTTATTGCTGCGCTATGCATAATACGAAGACACGATAGTGACATTGAAGCCTCTGGAGTTCTGTCACACGGCTTTACACCAGTTGGCATCGTGACCACTTCTGCTGAAGTCCTGCTTTAGTGTTAAGTGGCGTCAGGGCTGTAGTTTTTGCATTTCATCAGCTTCATCTCGTTTATAGAGCGTTAGGCAGCAATACCTATGCTCAAGAGTAAGTAAAGGGCCCAATCTCACTGTCCATGTATGTTGCTGATAACTGCTACTTGGTGACAATGTGACGACGCCGTCCCGCGGCATGGTACTTATTTTGGATGTGTCGACTAGGCTGACGTTGGGTATAGGCCGTGTCACCAGAGAATTAGATATCTTCACCGATGATCTAGGCGAGCTACCGCCGCCCTGCCTAAGAGGCTGAAACTAGTCATGTATAATGTCTACCGGAGACCGTCATATGCATGTCCAACCCGGCATCTATACAGCTCAGCCCTAGTACAGCACAGGTTCGGCTTGCGAGGCACGGTGCCTGACTGAAATGACATTGACAGTGGTTGCCTGGCCGCAGTTTTCTGCATAGTCCCAATGCCGTACTGCAAGGCCATCTGGCAGTGCCCAACTTGCAGTCGCGAAGCATCCATGCCTAGGCAGACAGACCCCAACCTGCGCTGCGGCTAGACTAGACACCTACGCATGTAGAGTTGACTAACTCATTTCACCCGCCGATGTTTCACCCATTTGCGCCACGGGGACCACACAAGGCAGCAAAACCCGGTCGGCGCTGGCTCGTTTGGCGAGCGTTCCTGATAGAGGCTCTCCCATCCTAGCCTCTTTTTGTATAGTTGTTGCGCCATTACTATAAAGTTCCAACCTGTGGCGTCCCATAGCGTGGCGACGTAGCGCGAGCTCGCTTAGATTTAGCGGTGTCAGTTGAAACAACGGCACTCTCTTCTTGTATAGGCGCGATTCTGCTTTTGCTTTTTCCGTTCTCTCAGTATCCCCATTTAAACTATACTAACCCAGAGCAGCCTCGCATCATTTTGTACGCCAATTAGATCTCCACTTAGCTTGGTCATTTCGCGTAGTTTACGCATGCAAGTAATTAAGGAGTATATGAGGACTTCATGCCCTAGGTAGGAATGGGTATAAGTTATATTTCGGCTATATGCCCATTGTCGAGGAGCACATGAAACCTAAGTTTCGTTCATTTTCTAAGAGCGGTTATAGTCATGCTAGAATAGCCAACCAACTATACTCCGTACTAAGGTAGATTAAGCAAAAACCTCGTGGTTTTGACGGCTACACCTAGTCTAGACCGAACCTAACTGATGGTAATGCACACGTGCTAACATTTACATGAGGGATGTACCCTGGGTAAATATGGGACAGTCATCAGATAAGCGGAGGCTCGGGCCGGCTGTAGAAATCCTTCACGGCCGGTCTAGGGAAAGTTTAATTCGTGCCACTGGCTAAGAAACGAGGAATTTTTGTAAACAAATTATGCTGGATTTCGGGCTTATGACCGACGGGCCCCGAAGTTAACCAGCATTGATCTACGTTTAGGACGAGGATGTGTTACAGGGATACTATTCCTACGCTAGGGCTATGGGGAAGGGTGTACAGTACTTCTGCTCTCGGGAGTTTTTGTGGCGCGCTAGAAACCGTCCAAGGACACATCTCGATGTTCTAGTGTGGATGCTACGCACATGCTAACACAGAAAATCGCCTGATTTTGAAATTGCATCATGATGAGTGTGGTGTCCGCTACCTACACTATTATATGTAGCTATACTAGTACTCTGACAGAAACTTGATCTTGATGCTCATTTGCTACTGCAGTGTAGGTAGTAGTTTAGTTAAGCTAGGCAGTTGATGTGGCCGCTTGGGGGCTGACCAGAAACAATCCGATGAAACCTTCCCATCCCCTTCCCAAGAAATCATAAAGTGACAGGGGTTCTGGCTGTAGACTTTTTACCTCTCGGGTTGCTTTCGGATTCTTCAAAGCGACTACTTAGTATGCACGATTCGACTGTCTCGTAGATCGTAAATGAGAGTAAGCTTAGCATTTTCTACATGGGTGCGCGTACGTCAGCTGCGAAGTTCATCACCAACGGGAAGATCCGTTTTAGCGAATACCGGCTCTGCGGGATACGCGCTCTCTGATGCGAGAAAGGGCACCAACAATAAGCTGGCTGTTGGAGATGCGACGGGGTACATGGTGTAAGTCCCCAAGTCCCTTCCCGAAGGATTCTCGCGGAAAGTTTACGATTTTTTACCTGCCGGCTTGCGCTTCGTGTATGGCGTGAGAAGAAGAGGGAGACCAGCTTGCGAAAGCTGGGATGCTGTGGTGAGTTTGACGTGTTAGTGCAGAAGATCCATGGACCCGTCCTGCGATCAAGTATGGGAACCGGGATTCTCACCGCAATGGGTGAAGTCTCCGATGCAGGGCACCCTGAGCAGTGACACAAAGGATCATCCCACCTTACCGCATACTGCAGCACTCCTTACATAGTACATTGTAGCGCATACTACAGATTACCGCTAGGGAATGTAGACGTCCGTTGCGGCCGGATATATGGGCCAAGATCGCGCGCATACGTGTACCAGGAGTAATCTTGGGACTTCTTCTCTCCTACACTAGAAGAGACTCGGGTGAACAACAGCCGAGAGACTATCGGACTTGTATCAGGAAGAGGAGCTCGCTATCATTCTGAATACCTAAGAGAGGCTTCTACTTAGTAGAGGCGTGAAGCATGATACCGAACAGATATGGTACTGGGAATTTGCTCGCGTGTAGGCACAAACAGTGTACCTAGCTTAAAAACGGAGAGCTGTCGATCCTCAGACACGGAAGACGCTGGAACGGCATCCGGTGACAGCGGCGCTTTAGCCGAACCAATGGGTTTGTGGTTTAGGAAATCGAAATGAATCGCTGGGTGACGCCATGGGTCGAACCAGAAGGGCGGGAACTTGGGAGACTTGACGCCACCATGGTAAAGTTGGCGGCTTGTTACATTCGCTTGCACAGAGAAGACACGGGCTACTGTAGTGTGCAGATGGAGAGCGCCAACAGTTCCGTGCCGCCCTGAGGTGAAGTCATGACCGTTTTTCTCTGAGACAAGAAGAGGCTTTGGTCCTCCTTTCTTTCGATCGAGATGTTGTGTCTGAGTGACGGCGAGACACTTCCCTTTCAAGCTTATATCTTGTGGGGGGGCATCGTGCGTACGCGATCGCCATATCCCAGATAGATTCAAGACTTGCTATCAAGCCCAACCTATTACGACTTGAGTTGACAGAGTAAATGCTCACGAGAACCCGGAAATGGGGCGAGGGCGTCGGCTGGTATGCTGGCGGCTAGACTGCCTGCCAGAACAGCTTGTGGAGATATGGGCAAATCCCAAAACGTGGCTAACGGTCTTCCAGAGCGGGAAAGTGAAAGCCACTTGAGTCTCGGCGCTCCTAAGTTGTCAGGGGTGTTCTTCTACACTAGGATGGGACTAGCCTTTTGAAAGTGACAAGCGGCCCTCCACCCCGCCTAAGAAGGCCTGAAGTCTCAACTGTCAACTATGGATTACAAGGATCCGTTGACTTGGATGAGTCGTGACGTGGTGATTTTCTGCAGGTGATCAATGGGTTTAAGGGATCACGAAGTCTTGGCCGGCGATTTCTAGTTTAGTGTTGGTGGTTTGACCACCTGAAAGTCGCGTCTGCATGTAGGTAGGTAGTATACTCGACGATAGCTGAAAGACACCTACCGACGTTATATTTTGCCGAGCTGACTGGGTTAAGAGCTTCAGTTTCTCATCGAACAGCATGGTCGGTATACACTCAGTACCCTCTTCAGCTGATTAGAGAGTAACTCTCTCAAGAGTATGCTGGCCCAAGGAAGCTAAGAGCAAGGAGGCAGGCGGACCACTGACTGCTACTATATTAGTACGAATAGTAGTCTGCTCTAGCGCTATTCTGTTATACAATACTTGCTAGAAAAGAAACGCCATTTGACCTACTTGATAGCCGTAGAGTAAATAAAGGTAGATAGCTGTATTTAACCCAGCTTATCCTTGCGAAGAGGCTCACAACAGGGACCGGATTCTAGGGCTAGCATCACGGACCATCTGGGTTGAGTGAATAAACCGTAGAGACCACAGCCGCAGCCAGTAACTCGGGTGGTTTTGTCAATACTGCATGCATGGAAGCATCGACGATCGACATAAGCCCTACTCCATCCAGGGTCGGAAACAATACGTTAAAGCCCGCTAACAGGAAACAACCTTCATAGGGCATAGTCGTATGCAAATACCTTTTTACGAGGGGAGGTATCCAGGCGCGTGGTAATTTCCGAGAGTTAGCCCAGTCCCTAATTCAGACCTACATACAGCTACTAAGTCTATTCTACTCGGTAATTCTTTCTTTGCTAATTAACCATATTATCAAAATAGTGTAGTAAACTTTGGGCAAGGTCTGTTGATGAAGATCCTCTTCGTGACGTTGCTTTTTGTACTACTGTGATGATCATTGCTCAATCATGGTGTAGTGGTTTTCAACAGCCCAGCAGTTCCAGGTGCCAGTGCTTCACTGCGAAACACTGAGTAAAGCTTTTTCCCCAATGATAACTGCGCTGATATATGCCTGATACTATGTAGCACACGAGTGGTCACAGTTCGTAATCCGATAGTATGTATACCACCCACTACTACGTTGTACGTCAAAAGTAAGCATTTATTATGGCGGCAGGTATTTATCTCGCTATCTCTACGCCTTATTTATGCAGATCCTTCCCAGCAGGAGGACGGATCCCGAGTAAGGAGGGCATGTCATAGGCCGCCACATTCACCCACTTTCCGAGGCTCCTTCGGTCAGTGGGGTGCATCGCCCTAAGAAGTCCAATTAATAGCATCGAGAGGTGCCTGTGCTTGGTAGGCCTGCTCTGTAATCCCATGCCATCTCACTCAGCTCATGTATGTATATTTCTGCGCTGAGGTATAGATTTGCTGCACCCCTTACCACAATGTGCGGAATCTATCGTCAGAATTAGCGATATGGGATCAGTTATATGTCTCGGTAATGTATCAAAGCTTATGGAAGTTAATCGGCATTGAGTAGCAGTACCCCTACCATTCATATACACGTAGATCCCCGACTCCATGCGCTATATGTTTGCAGTTTACTATACAACCACCACCCCTCTTAGACTGTTATATACATTAAAAAATAAGAGAAGAGCCCAGAGCCATAACACAATAGGCCTCTAATGCTAGTAGCTTTTAAAGTGGCCCCTGATGTAACGCCAGTAAAGATGCTCCCATGAAATATCCGACGCGCCGTTATCATGCAAAGGGCATTTATCCCGTCCATCGGTCCAGTTCTCCGTAACGCTCCTATCCGCTCGTTGTCGAATAGTTTTGTGACAGCGGCCGTAAACATCGTTCGAATTCAAGTTGGTATCATCGAAACCTTCCTTTCCGGTCCGTATCCCCCGCTAAAACGCGGCCACACTAACAAAATAAACAAGAAAAATCAGGGGGTATTGATCATTAAATCGCTCGCTGGACCCGTCGGTTTTCTAAATTAGTGCAACGAAGAGTTGCCGCTCTCGAAGCTGTGGCATCCGCGTTCGTGTCGCTTCATATTACTCCTAACGCTGAAGGCCTTGCCGCAACCGGCATGAGGACATTTAAAAGGCTTCTCTCCCGTATGAGAGTGGCTATGGATGCGTAGCGAGCTTGGCCGTGAGAACGCCTTGTTGCAAGTCTGACATATATACCGGTCCTGAGACTGAGGAAAAGACGCTGCAGAGGATGGCGAGATGTAATGGTGGTGTTGCCATGGGTTCGCTCCCGAAGATGGTGTCAACGAAACAGTGACAGGGAGGGGAGGAAACGTCTACAGTTAAGTCAGCGTCGAAGTTCAGCCGTATCCCAAACCAAGAATTAAGGTCGACCTACCTGTGGTAATGGTCTCTGATATGAAAGCCAAGATATTTGGGACGACGGAGCTGTAGGGAGCTGTGGCGCATAATAAGTGGACATTGCCGGCTGATTCAGGTACGATGACGCGAAAGCCTGTGGCGAATATGACTGAGATTGCATGGGCATTCGCGAAACAACTGGGTTCATTTGCTGGCGATGAACATCCTCTATCGGGGGCGTTGTTTCATAGTAATAGTTGGGCCCGGCTGTTATTACTGGTACTTGTGTGAGTGACTTGGTTGAGGGTGAGTTGTATCCGTCAAATGATGCATCCGTGCTCATAGGCGGCGTGGGAGGCAGAGCGGCTCGGGAAGGTCCACTGCTTGAGTAATGAGAAGAATTTGGTCGAGTCTCTGCCTTGGTTGAAGATGCTACTCCTATTCTTAGCATGATTTTTTCAGCTACGTACCATGAGATTCATACCTTGTTGAGACTGAGGGGAGTTTTCAGACGTTGGTGACCCGGCATCGGCCATCACTAACAAGTTCGAGATCGAGGGAAGAGAGCATTTAGAAGCCTCGTCCATTGGGGGCGAGGGTGGTGGTTGGGGATATCCGTAATGAGCACCAGGCTGATTCGTATACATGGCTGTCGCCATTTTTTTTTTTTTTTTTATCTTCCCAACCCGGTAGACTTAAAAATTCCAGATGGCCGACGATATAGAGGAACAGGAGATAGTTGTAGTCGTCGTTATGATTATGAGCGAGTTAGGCCGTTCTTTCGGTTATTTGGTGTTGTTTATTAGGAAATAGTTTATATGTATACCGATATATCTGAACTCCAGAGAAGGTTCATATGTGGGCTAGGACGGGGGAGTGTGGGTAGTTAAATATGGTGGGATGAAATGGAAGCGAGGTGACGCTAGATGATGTATCCATCAGATCTCCCGGATGTGTGTATAAGATGAAGACGATCATGTGCCAATCTAATGTGAATCCCTGGAGAAAAGCTGTTACAAATTAGACGTGGGCCACGGCAGACCTGGGATGAAAGCAACAGTCGATCGTCAGTATCGAAAGTACTCCTGCATCAGCGGCAGGGGCGTTTTGTTTTTATAGCGCCTCCTTTTAATGGAGGAGGTGGACATGGGCTTTGACTCCTGGAGCAATGACGGGGACGTTAGCAGGGATGGCGAACTCGCCCGCATCGAAGTCCGAGTAGCAGGATCCAGCGCGCGGGCGGCGGTACGTACCAGCAAGGAGAGATCCCATCAGAGCCGAGATCTGATGGAACGAGTTGTGTCCTGTGCACATGCTATGCTCATCCAGGTTGGCCCAAGGGCAAGCGATGGTTCTAGTGTGCTGTTTGTGTAGTACGGTACACTACTCGTACGCATCAACACACCCAAGGCCAACGAAAGCCGCCTGTCATGTCTATGGCAGCGACCGGCGCTGCTTGCTGTACACACTAGGCCACTAGCACGACTGGTAGTTAGGGCCCAAGTCCTTGTCGCCTACCGTGAAGTCGATCAGAGCCAGCGAAGGCATGCGGGCGTGGATGGTAGTCAAGGTAGTGTGTACGTTATGGTAGGCCATCTCGGGCCACCATTGCCTCTTCGGGAATCTAATACCGTCCGGCTAGCCGGTCACTGACCCCCTGCCTCGAGGCGTTTTAAGCCAGGGTCCTCGCCCAAACGACCTTAAGGCAGGGGACCGACCGGGGGGGGAGGTTTGAGACGATACTCGACTCGCCTTTCTTGGGACTGATGACGGTTGACGCCGCAAAAGCCTTACCCCTGTCACGCCCAGGCGTGGCCCGTCTCCTGCTGTGACCGGATTGATAATGTATTCTTATGCCGTTCGTCCCCACGGGTCAAGACGTCACACACACCATGCACTCGTCAGACTTCGGATGATTGCTGCCTCTGTTGCAGCATGTTTCGATCTGTTCGTACTCATGCTGAAGACGTTCCTTTGCTATGGACTATGTAGTCTAGATCCTGGGCGTCCCGGGTTGTATTGTCAGCTGCAAGAAATACACTGACTGCATCAAGGAGCCATCGGTCTGGGGAGTTGCCGTGGTCTACTGTATACCATCTGTGAGGAACCCACGAACTCACTCGATGGCGGTCCTATAATCATGCGTGGGTAAATTACACCTTGTCGCCCTCACCCCAATAGGACTGGCAAGAGTGCGAGCATGCGAGAATGAGTCCAGGAGATGAAAGAACTGGGATCTTCAGTCCAATAAGCACTTGTTAGAAAAACACTTACTAGTCTAGTACAGTAGATAACTTAGGCAGCTTAGGCAGGCATGCTATACTACGTTCAATATTTTATACATGCATATACTACTTTCACTGCACTAGATTGCACTCACATCCGAGCATATTTCGCACATATCCACGGTAATCTCAAGCAGAGTACCATGCCACACTAGCATGCACGCGTACGGCAGCACACGGGCTATCCTATTTAGTATGCTTAGTAACATGGTTATACTCTGGTAACAGAGTGACTGCCCGAAATGCTAAACGTTATAGGTATAGTGCAGTGTGACTAGTTATTTATAGGACGTTCATTAGGTTGCGGACCGGTCTTCGACTACCCAAACCAACGCGCAGGGTAACTTACCTAGCAGGCAGGTATACTAGCTAATTAGCATTTCATCAGGGTAGTAGGTTGGCCATAGGAACGAACTGACCCAAGTGCGTATTAAACTGAAGAATGAGATAAGATACTTCTATGTATTACTATCTAGGAGCAGAATTATTGGGGAGCTCAGAAGCGGGACCGGACATGACGCGCCGCACTACATCCCTCAACAACGGAAAATTGATGGTCGTATATAAGTGGATTCTGACATGATGGACAGGAAAGAACTACAGTTGTAATGCCATACTATAACTATAAATTCACCAGGTTTAATAGTGTTTGATATGGCAGATTCAAGACGATCAATATCTATGTACGTAGCATACGTCCGTACCTCGTTGTGTAAGGACCGCTTCTGGCGACGGCATGCTACGAGGCTACTAGTACTTTTATTGTCTACTATGTACTAGTACAGCGTGACGGCGTATTATGGCTGTCATCCGGGGATTGCCGTTGCATATTAAGTCCAAATCTCAGTAGATCATACTCGTAGGGGCAAGGATCATCGGTAGTGGGAATGGCTTATACTCCTTTGACCCGCTACCATATATATGAATGATACCATGATACTGTGAACCTACTTTGAGCAAGGCTAGTCTCGTCCACATCCATAAGGCTTTGGAGCATATGGCAGACACATCAAGTGCTAGCAGTGCAGGCATGAAGCGGCGTCTAAAAGACCAAGTCGATCACTAAGCGGGGCCACTTGCGACCCCTACGAAGTGTGGTGCTGTCATTCATTCTGAAACCTCAAGTCAGTACCAGGAGGTATTGGTATAATCTGCAATAACGTGAGGTTTGAATTCAGAGCGCCGAAATCGACTATATCCGCTCTACACTACAGTGTCATAGTACCAAATGACCGGGATAATGGTTGATGCCAAGGAAAAGCAATCGCGTGCGGAAAGGTGGCCGTTCCCAACATTGGAAAGTACGTAGTATGTTACTCAAGCATCTCCTGGGTCGTCTCCTCTATCATTGGGTGGACCGTGGTCAACTGCCGCCTTCGCAAGGGGATACATTGCAGAATCGGGCCTCTCTGGAACAACGGCGTACAGACGGTGTGTGCACTAATCAGAGAGAGGGCCGCCAGTCTTAGCATCATCTCGGCATTGCGTCTCTCAGTTGGCTTCGTCGAGTTCTCCGTATGGACAGCATAACAAAACCAAGACCCCGAGTGATCTCCATTAGAAGACGTCTCAAGGGAGCCACGCCTGGCATCGGGAATGGGAAGTGTATATCGAATGTGAGACGTGAGCTGCAGGACCTCGATTGTCCGTCGAGCGCCTGACCATTCCTCGGAAACCGAAGGGTTATAGACTTAGTGCAGTGTAGACTGTGCTACATGGATCGTACTACTATACTACTACCTACCACTATTACCACTACGGCTTGGCTCTTGTTGTCTACGTCGTCAAGTGATAAAGATTGTTGGCTGAGGTTGACGGTAAGCAACGGCGTAACTACTATTGTAGCAAGACCGTACGACTACATCCACATATTCTGTAAGGAGACCAATACCCACGTGAATAACAGCTTGCTATCTTCAGAGATAATCGCAACCTAAGGTAGTAGCAAAAGCGAAAATGTGCGCTACGCAGTAACCCGTCGTGTGGGTTATGAGCACGATATCGGGTACAGCTGTGCGTATACTAGTACGGAGTACACATACAAAAGAATATTGTGCAAAGGCAGCCACAATAGTGCCTCATTACCAAGTTGAGCGGATTGGCAAACATCGCTTCTAGAATATGTGAACGCAGCATTGTATTACCTGTGAGGAGGGAGGATGTTACATACGTAATACTTCGCTTCAGAAATGGGACGATATCAATCGACAAGCTGATAACATGTCGGTATGACGGCCGAGGCGGTCGAAACAAAACTAGGGACACCTACCCTCGAGCGGTTGTAGGTGGAGTGGGTGGGTGGGTGTCCCTAGTTTTGTTTCGACCGCCTCGGACGGCCTAGGACTTTTGATTACCCCATGGTAATATGACGGTGTCATCGTATAATCCAATGTTTGTTTTGACAGTGTACATGTCATGACCGTAACACATGTAACCGTAGATTGCTGGGCAAAAGTTACCGAGTCTTATACCTCAAGAGGATTTGATCTAGGACCTAGCCGGATTCGGAAATGAATTCGTGAGGCTTTGACAGAAGGTGACCGTTGAAGATTGGAGGCTGGGAAGAGATCCCTGTCGTCGTGTCCTGACAGGGCTACACTAAGTGGGATCTTCACCCGCTGTGGCGTTTCTTTTCCTGTGCCTCTCAGACCACCTTTGTTCCCCGTGGAGAGCCCAGCCAAGCCAGCCTCAAGGCAAGATTAAGGACAACGGGGCTACCTCGGCGACTCTAATGTGCCATCCTGGTCGCTGATCGATACATGCATACCGAATGCCAACATAATTATCCTCCAAAGCTAGCGTACTCCGATGACTGGGAACGATACCAAACATTCTGCTGCTTACAGTAGTTCGGGAGTTGGTGTATGCACATAATATCTCCTACTGTGCACAGTTGTAGAATCATGACGCAACGACGTCTCTGGACTTGCATGTTCATAAGGCTGAAACATAGCAACGCCATAGGCGAATCACCGTACATAGCTTCCCACTCGCTAGTTGCCATGTCTTCAACAAAAACCATAGCAATGAGGAGTGTTTGTGACCCAGGCGCAGTTTTGGGACCTATCAGTGAGTCCTACACCTACCGGCTGGCATCACCAACTAGTACTTAGACGATGCCTTCCCTCTGTCTAGTGTCATTAAGCTGCGGTTTCAGATGGGCTAATTAACTAGATTTTCGTAAGCGAGGTACACTAATGTGACGCCACGCTGATCTTGTTCCACTAGATGCCCGCATATTTCGTTGCCGATTCGTCGATCACGACTTTACACTGCACTCAATACTCTTGGCCAAGCTTATCTATTCCGTTCTTTGCAGAAGAACGGGTGCTATCTCTCGGCTGAACTCTTGAGTCGGATAGAGCTTGGACCAGATCGCGTATCCTAGTCAAAGCTAACAACTCCTATGTACCATTGAGCACTGCTAAGTTTTAGCTGTCACCGACATTCTGGACCCCTCCGGAAATCAACCCTTGGGTGTGACGATGGAGCCAGAAATGCAGGAAGTAGCTTAGCTTGTAGATCCCAGCTAGGATCATGATCTGCACACTCAAGGGTGGCCAAGGTAGGGTGAGTATGTACTACTGAGTATCTAATTACGAGCAGCCAGCAGGTTACCTACAAACTTGTACTTGGGGCCAATATCAGCTTGGCCCTCGAACTTGATTTGGCAAAGAGATAGCTTCACTAAGCCGAGTCAAGCCTCTTCACAACGGTGACGACCGGGATCGCCCTTGCGAGGAGCCTATTTGAGATGGAGTACTTGTATCCAAATCACTAATAACGGGCAGACCTTGGCGCATTTCCCCAATAGAACTGCGCGACTGAGGCTTCCGAGATCTTCGCATATATCTAATAATACTATAGTGATAGCAATTCTTACTCGAACAACATATCAGTGATGGTAACAACTGTTGCGCTTCTGCGGTCCAGGCACGAAAATGCTTTATACTAGTGTACGGTGTAATATAGTTCTTGTTAGAATGCCGCGTGTGGACCATTTCACCAATTGGAATGAGTATATCAATCCTGTCAGCTTTAACAGTACTTCATCTTTATTTTCAATTTCGTAAGGGTCACTATCGGACCGTTGAATGGTTATTTTACATAATTATAGCGGCCAATAGAGACTTCGCGTCATCTAGAGCTTACGAATAATGATCTTGTGGTCCCGGTGTCCGTTCTCTAAGCATTTCAGCTGGAGACACGCCCAGACTTTCAACCCCGAACCGTGCCTGCAAGTAATAAATGAATGCTGATCGGTGCAGATATGCATGTGAGATGGGAGATAGGTAACTCCCTCATGCTCTACTACCGACGGCGCCCTCTCCAAACTCTTCCCATAACGAAAATAGGCAGCCAAGCCAGTGTACAGTGCACACACACCATATCTTTTCCATTCACGTAATACGTTCCCAGTGACCTGGCTCCCATCATGTACTGAACTTTCACTCAAAAGAGCATTGGCGAGTGGCCTGCCCCATGCGACGCTCACCCGACCACTTTATGTACTGTGAGAGCAAGCAAATCGGACTAGTAGTAAGTCTTTAATTTTGTCCCTACATGATTTTCTAAGATAGTTGACTTTGCTTTCTTCATGGTCTGATTTGGCGGATTCCCTTACACCTACTACCTACGCGCATAGATGATAATTTGCGTACACTCCATGTCTTAACCCACAAGGGATACTTAAGTCTGCACCTCATATCACTAATGGGTTTAGACTGGTACACATTGATTTGAATCTCGGTGGCAATCTAAGGATTCTGTGCGATACCCTAGCCATCTAGTCTGAATTCCTGGCAATGTTCTGGCCATTTTCATGTTCCCAGGCATGTTCGATCGAGACTTATATCCGGGCTTAGAAAGCTCCCATGACATTGGGTACGTCGTCCACAGGTGGGCGTAATGGATTACCATGGCCGGACTGCAGAGCTGCACTGCAACGCACCTACATCGCAAGATTCCTCAGCTAGAAGAGGTAACTTCGCACGTCTACTTTAGATATCTCAAGCTCACCAGTTAGGATCGAATATTCCTACCCAATGCGGGAGCCGCTCACTCAACTCTCAATTTAGCAACATATTCCATCTGCAGATGGTCATTAGCTGGCGTTAATGATATTAGAGCCGCATTGGGTCTGAAATTATCTGCATGTGCGAATATGAAAGGAATTCGTTTCAGCCCGGATCGCTGTCAGCCGAGGGACGCAGTGTCGCAGATTTGACATGCTCATGTACGATACTTTTAAACAGCAGCGCCAATTATTAGTAGGGCCGAGCACGTATAGCGACTGGCACACAGGTCCTCCTCATCTGATTTCAAGAGAATAAGAGAGAGAGAGAGAAAAAAAGCAACAAATAGAAACCTCATTTTGAAATAAAAGCAAAATAAAAATAAAAGCATCGGTCTACTGTACGTTCACAGGCGTGCATAATTCAACCCAAGTGAGATTGCATTATGCAGGTCATCCCTTATCACAAGCTTCAGTCAAGCTCCCGAATTTCGTACAACTCGTCGATCGTTCGTTAAGTAAACAACACAGCGGAATATATATATTGACTTTATTTATATTCACAAAATCGTCTAGGAGACAGACCCAGCAGCCACGAAGACACCTACTAGTAGGGAAAGAAGGTTGAGATAGACATTCTCAATGCGCCAAACGTTCTTAGTCACAAACCGATGACATCTGCGAGCCATCTTCGGGAGCAGAGAATGCTCGCACTCGTCAACCCTCTGGCACGGGGTCATACAGGACTCTATATCCCGCTATACACGTACTCTGCTGTAGCACTGTCACTAGGGTTTCCCCCAGCGGTTACACTTGCCAAGGTGTTCAACCCAGGCCGTTGGGCTGGGACCTTCGGGAGCAAGGGTCGCGGATAAATGGAGATCGATCCAGTGTCATCGCACACCAAAAGATGACGCTGGCCGGTACACCTAATAACCGCTTGACCAAGGGTGACCAATACATTTTCCTTATTCAGCTCAGACTAAGCAGCGTTCACCGACCACCCGATAGAAGGATCGCTGGATGCGGTAGATCGTCCGAAGGGAAAGTTCTTTGGCCGCTGCCAATGCACACTCCATCAGTGAAGTCCCCTATGACCGTGACCACAAGCAAAGGCTGTGTGCCATCCCTTGGGGAATTACAGGCGATAGGAAGACCACCAATTCCTCTTTCGCAGTTGATGCAAGCGATGTTCTCACTCACCTGCAGCGTCCACGTCACCACCCAGTTCTTCCAAAGAACAATATCGAGATGTTCGCTCCCGACCTTTGCTCAGCAGTCCAAGCGAAGGGCAAGCGTGATAGGTAGCCAGCGGGTTGGCGGTCCCGACGAGAGGTCAACGACACGGTTTCTGTAACCACACCTGCATATCCTAGAGTCGAGTGAGAACATCCAACGTCTCTGACAGTCGTGTTGCACCCCACTAGTTGCCTTCCGAGAAAGCAGGCAATGTCCCCTTTAAGAGGATGGAATGTGAGGGATGGATTACGCCGCATAGCAGCGTCAAGATGAGCTTTGATATCCTAGCGGTAACTCTTGCCTATCACCTTACCCCAGCGCAGGGCGATCTTGGGGGAAGCTCGAAGCGAATTTCCTGGCGCGTTGTATCGACTAGTGGGCCATTGAACCCATCGGTAAACGAGACAGAACCCATGAAATAGCCACTCCCTGACCTACATAGTAGGCTACCAGACTGCACTGGGTAATGTACGCTATGGTACATGGACGCGCGACAAACATGTTCCACGCGTGCGAGCCTATTAGTATTGTCATACTATGACAGACCAGCGCTCCGATTCCGTTCACGTGGCTGACAGGTCGCAGTGCGAAGGTGCTTGTTTCTTCATCGGTTCCCCGGCCTTTACAATAGATCCGCCTAGGTAGTCCAACAAAAAGCAATCTAGCCCTAACGACCATTGCCGAAACATGGAGATCCTTGGCGCCATCATCCTTGCGGTCCACTTGTGTCCTATCTCGACTGGGAAAACTCCATTTATTTTCTTTTTTGTGATCAGCCTCATCAAGGGGCAGGTTCTCATTTCGCAAACTGATCTGATAGTCAAGCTGTCGACATGTTGCCTCCGTACTACGCTATGATTGTAGGCATGTATGGTGATTGAGCTTTCGTGATACACCAGTTGTCCGATATCTGAAAAACCCTCAGTCTACGAAGTCACATTTAGCCCCATGCAACTTGATGCACCCCCTCTTTGGCGCCGGAACCTACATATGATTTGTTCTTTGGATCAGGCACCAGGATACAGCTGCCGTGATTCAATAGAGTTTCCAGCCCCGTGCAAGGCGCAGACAGCAGGCTTTTTATTTATGTGTGTTGTCTTGGTAGTCCGAATTGCAACAGTACCTAGTGTATTGATGTGCCCTGCATATGCCCGATGCCCTCCCAAGCTGTCAGGAGGTGATGATACCATCTACCACGGTTAGTACCAACGCTATAATCTAGATGGCACGCTTGAGCATCCTGCATAGTCATCTATCGACCCTACGGGACGTGGATTGTCACCATTGGAGGACAACATCAAGAAAATAAGAACCAAAAAGAAATAAAACGATATAATTTATGAGCTAAAAAGTAGACTTCTTCTGCTCGTAATACATAGGCGTTTTAGTGAGTTCGTTACTCTCAAAGATGATAATGCTATAAGACTACCTGAGCCCAAATAAGCGAGTTTAATCTTGATAGCGTATGAGGTGACCTTACCTTGAATGAAGTCGCATTAGACGATGATTTTATCACTTACATCTAGGAGTGTGTAATGATGGGGAATCCATGACAATATGCGCGTACTCTATCGACGTTTGGCCCCAACTATCCACGAAGTTCAGGTTAGTCATTTCCCGCTCTCAGTATTAGTACACAAGCAAAACCGAGATCATTAGCGTGAGACAAATTATAAACGGGCGCTGGGTGTGTCGAACGCGGAAACGACAGACGCAACCAGATGCAACTCTTTGCGCCTCTGAACTTTAGATCAACACATCATTTGACTGTATTTACGGACAAGTTCGGCCAGTAGAAAAGCACCAAATTTGCTTCTTACAGACATTATAAGCGAATGGCGCACATTCTGGTAGGCTTTCTAGACGTCTACTTAATCGGCACCCGAACGAGCCAAAAGTTTGGGTGGCACGATGCGTACTGCCATGTCAAGCACCAATGGTAACAATATCCCGGAGGCGATCTGCAGGTATTGATGTAACCTTATTAACTAGGTAAGTATGAAATCTATTATACTCCCTTTGCGGTCTCTCCGGACCTTCACCTCCAAAGTCAGTTCGATGTAATAAAATGACGCCATCTTCCACCCACGACCGTCTATATCCGCGTTGGAGTGACGCAAAGACGACGGCTCTTTGTTGGCAGATCCAGAAACAAGTTATTTGGGGATTCTTACTCAGAGTGACTTTATGGTCAGGATCTCAGGCAATCACTAGGATCACAAACGCCCGGGACGAATGGGGTTGCACTGCCGAATCTTGCCTTGATTATAAGGCTTGGATGCTGCTCGACTCGGTGTTGGCTCTACACTGCGGTAGTGTATTACTAGGCCCGACGATCACCTGGTGCGGCAATTTCCGCGTTGCATCGAAGCCCAGAATATTCAAGAGGCCATCCAATCGTAGGAAGCGAGGCATCCAGAGTAGAGACGATATGCGCCGAGAAGCACGATGGAAAAGTGTCAGGCCCATACATCGTACGCTAGTCCAGAGTGGTATCAGGCTTAGAGATAGTCCACCAGTTAAAAGATATAGATTTGCACGAATGAACGAATGGGTACATGCATTCATGGTCACGAGAAAGGTACCACTTGTACTTGGTAGACTCGATTTTAGCATTGCCTCAAGGAACGCCAGAAGGACGTTTTCTACTTCCCTTGCAGAAGGACGATGAGAAACATACTAGTATTTGTCTTACCACCATGTTTAGATTAATCATTGGTTTCGATACTCCGCCCAGAAGCTTCAGTCTACCAAAGCAGAGGCTTTCACCCAGCCACTGCGATATACCCCCTTTACCTGCTTCGACGATGTATACATACCGCCCAGACCTCTTACTCATCAGAACGCAGCCATCATGACTGCATAGTCATCATCCATGATATTTTTTACTGCCGGTATGGCTGTGGTTTGTACAGATGCCGAGCTGACAACGTTTCCCAATCCTGAACACCAAGTCGGTGCCGAAGCCGTTCGACGAGCGTTGAGTATCTTACCCACCAACAGTCCAGTGAAGTTGACGCTCACGATTTCATGTCAGCAGGAGATAATTCGAATGTTCCATTATATTCCCGAGGCATGCCATATCTTACTTGAGACATCGGAAAACACGAATAGATGTGTTCAACGAATTCTTGAACCATGTTCCTTAGGAGCGACGTTCAAACTTTGAAGACGCTCAACGAACCCGTGATTTCTCTAGGTATTCCTCGAAGCCAGCCACACGGACGAGCTGAATCATGTCTCACATAGACACAAAACGCTGGACTCTAAATTCCAATGATCTACCGAACGTCAGCGTCTCCTGTCATCGACAGGATGCACCGGGGGTACTCAGCGTCATCGAAGGTCGCATATATCTGGCCAATCACATTATATTTCGGTATAAAATTTATGAGTGGTTCGTCGATATGTTGCTTACGGTGAGATCTCTACGTAAGCTGGCGCTGCGTCCCCCGTCCTTCACGCTTGCTCGAATCAATAGCTGATAGCTGAAACATGATGGCGTTCTCACGATAGACATTTTTTCTACTAATAGCTGCCAATGCAAGACCCCGCCCTGCCAGCAGAGAACAGATTCTGCACGAGTAAGCACCAAACGAGGGCGTAGAAATTTACATATTGGCATATACTGGTTTGGCGTGAGCTAATTAGTCCGCTTCGAAGCATTCGCCCGGTTGCCTAAAGTTTATGAAAATGGTTCGTGTAGTCCAATTCAGCGGGACCGAAAGCTAGGCATACCGACTGATCCAAGTGTCTTAGTATGCTGGAATATAGACAATCTGCAATCAGATTGGTTCCTTTACCCTGCACTATCTAAACCCAGAACATCTTCCGTGCATCTTCCCTGCTTGGGGCATGCGTGTCCCATCTAGGATTTACCCGACTTACTGTGTATCTCTCTTATATTCCTATGACGGCGCTGGGGCCCCTGGTTGATCCCTGGGCAGGTATCATAGAGCTACACTAGATTTGTATGATTGAGTCAGTACGGTAGGAAGATTGATTACCTTATCTTGGCGTATCGCGACGACGCCAAGGAATACGCTTCCTTTGTACATAGCTTTACTGAGCTAGAAACTGATGTAGCTACAAAAATTGATAATTAGTTCGTGATATTGACCATCAGGAGTCACTTTTCCGTGTTAAGCTTGGCGGTTGCACTGCGATGGCTTATGCCGAGACGACAACGCCATGAGCAGCCTCGGTGTCCGCAAAATAGCTCTGCATCACTAGCCCGCCGACGGACATCGGAATGCTTCAGAAATGACCATCTTCGTAACTACTTAGTAATTCTTCCATCGAAAGATCAGGCATTGTCCACAAACAAAAATTCAAGGAATCCTATACCTATCCCGGTTGTCAAGACGACCCTGTGTTCTTCAAACACCGACCGTCTCAGCCCTGTAAAACACCCCTTCAGATGAATCTGCGACCCACGCCCAGACGCCCTGGCATATTCTCATACCCAGGACCCTGCAAACCACATGGATCTATCCCCATGTGCAGTTCGCGTTTGGGATTTCTCCTGCTTAAACCTTAAAGAAAGGGTCCTGGGCCCGTGTCACATCGCTTGCGCCGATTGTTTATCCTCACTCCCAACCACCACCCTTGCGCGCGCGCACGCATCGCATGTGTGTTTCACGGTTTCACCTGAAGAACCCTGAGGAGAGCATTCATCCCTAGATCTCCCTGTCGATGATCTGCAGTGTCTCCGCGGCGATAGATGTCTCAGATGCGGCGGATCACAGCACATCCGGAAACAAACCCAGGAATAGAAGCGGTGTGGTTTAAGGTCTGGCATTGAGACTCCAAGAGCCTCAACTTTGATCTCATCGCATCTTTCGCGCGGGAACGGCGTAGCATTTGCTACGCAGAGGCGTTACTCGTGCGGCGGTCGCAGTCCTGTCGTCTCATGCTATTTATTAATATCTCGCAGACGTTAAGAACGGACGAAGAGCTTCTCGATGGTACGATGCAATTGTCTGTTATTTTAGGACTTGTCACACCTGAAGTTGAGATGACACCGAGTCGAAGACATGATAGAAGATGTGACTCATGCACTACTACACGAGACGCGTCTGGTAACGTAGATGAGTGCAAAGGGCAGATACTACTTAAGCCAAGGGATCTATGAATGCATAGTGAAAACATCAGCTGCTTCTGAGACATGGCTTGCCGGACCAACCCTAGCGGAATATAAGTAGAAGGCATTTCGGAATACTAGCATCCAGAAATAGCCCTCGGTAGTTGAACTGTAGAGAGGCCCCAATGATACGTACCGCGTCAACAATGCGCTCGCACTTGATTCCGTACTCTCTTGTCTGGCACATTCCGCGATGATTTTGAGCTGTACAGATAGAGAGGTAGCCAGATATTCGCAACAGGGGGGACACAGTGATTGTTTCGGCGGCCATCAGATAAAATGAAGCTATTCGTCAAGCTAAGGCCCTCTCTGACTGGCGACCACGAACTAAGTAATATTCGTATTGCGAAAAGAAGAATACATAAGATAGACTGCCTAAACAAGTCTGTTTTATTTAAGCTGAATTGAATAGGGGCTTCACCTATGCGCTACGCAAGGTATCATGAACCCACTAAGACGAAGACTCGTTATGGTGTGGCGAACCAACAACGCCATGGAAGAGACGAGGATGAAAGCAGGGACGCCCCAAATGAATAGTTATCATAACTGATACACCAATGGCACGATAATCGAGAGCTGCAAACCATTCTGCTTAATGTAATATGAGAGCAAAGCTACGTTAAACCATATACCGAGTCAGACTGCTCTAACGGTGGGAAATAGGTATGTACAGCGAGAGGAATAAGAAAGATTACATATCCGCTTCGCTCAGGATAGCTCTGCTTATACGACATACGTACCTAAAGATAGTCACGAAGGGAGTCGCGCCCTTTCACAAGCAATAGCGCGTCATAGAGTATATACTCATGTTGGCCACTATCTACAATGCACCAATCTCCTCTACATACATACACTCATTCAACCTCACTCAACCTCATTTATCTCTCACCATTCCCCCCTCCCTACTTCTCGTAGAAAACCAAGGCCCTCACCTCGATGCTTTCCCTAGGCTTCGCATCCGCAGGCGTAGCAGGGTCCTCGAACGCCGTATGCGGCGTACGAACCGCCAGCCCCTTCTTCCCGCCGGGCTCCCCCTCGCCCCAGGAATCGTAGCACTTGAGCAAGAGCACCTCGTCGGGCGTCATGTCCTTGACGTAGTAGAACCGGTGCTTGTCGCTCGCGGCGACGCCCACTATAGCAAATGTCAGTCAGTCATGCCACTCATTTCGGTTCAATTCGGCTCAGTCTTATTGTCATATCCGAGCTGTAGCCCCTTAAATGTTGAATTTTCCAAGGATCTCTGCTTTTCCCGGATTCAGGAAACAGGAAAGAAAGAAAGAAAGAAACAAAAGAGCAAATGGAAAATAAAAACTGAAAATGACTTTACTTACTCGTCTCCCCGCGCACCTCATACCCCTCCGTCGAATTCTCCACATTCGTAGCATCAGGCAACTTCTCCTTGCCGCGATCATCATCATCCATAACAGAATCCGCGCGTTTCGGATAAAGCAGCTCAACGGGCACGAAATCCCCCGGCTCCGTAGACCTCCAATCAATAACCGCAAGCGGGTGATCCGCCGCCAGGTGCGAGATGGGCCGCCACACATTAATCAGCTGGAACCTCCTCTTCAGCAAGTCCTCGACCTCCTCGGGAGCGCAGTGCCGCTTCACGCGCGCGACGGCCGCCGCGGGCGTCTGGTCGACGTGGACCTGCTGCACGGGCCCCCGCGGCGCGCTCGGGTCGCGCCGCCGGATCGTGTGGTCGAAGATGACGACCTTGCGCACCTTGTTGTCCGTCGCCGCGTTGCTCGCCAGCGCGTCGCAGTTGGCGCGCAGCACGGCTTCGGTATCCGCGTAGTAGGCGCCGCGCACCGCGGCGTCGTCCACGAAGGCCTTTTCCCCGGACGGCCAGACCTGCAGGCCGAAGCCCGCGACGTCCGTGTTGAATTCCGCGGGCGACTCCTCGCGCAGGTTGTGCACGGCGCGCGTGGCCTGGCGGTATTTGTACGAGAAGCCGCCGCCGTCGACCTTGGTCCAGTGCTTTTCCCTGCCGACGAGCGGCGACGTCGGGTCGATGTAGTTGAAGCTGGCTGTGGTCGTCATCGTTGTTTTTATTTATTTAAATTTGTCACGCCGTAAGCCTGGTGTTGTGTTGTGTTGCTGCTACTGTTGGTGGTGGTATCGATGATGACGCCTCCCTGGGTATCAATTTGCCCCCTCTTATATCTAGAATGTTCAATGCAATATGGTGGAGTTGGAGATGAGGGGTTGATGAGATTTAGTCTTTGTATTTATGCGTCTTAGACTGCAAGAACAATGGCGTGATCATCTAGCGTTGCGAATAGTGAAAATGTCTAAGTCAGTAAATTTTCATGGTGAGAACGTTCTCTTTATACGGCCATACTTGATCCTATCCACGTTACACGGGGCGTATGGGTAACTAGAACTATCCCACCGGTGGTTTGCATCCCACCCGGTGGTTCGATCTGGGCCGGCGACTATAATTTCCCCGACGGTTTGAACACCGAATGGTCCATTAGAAATACGCACTGAGATCTATTTCATTAGTCATCATTTATGCGCACGGAACTCCGAGAGATCTCCTGTTCCATGATGCGGAGTTTAGATTCTGTCCTTCGGGGTTACGTCACCGACTTCACTTTCTCATAGTTGATCTTTGTTCCGCATTTCCAAACTCTTCGAAATTTCATCTTTATATGGTTTCGCTCTTTCTCTGGACGGCAAGAACCAGGGAAGAGCTTACCACTACTCAGTCTAATACTATAAGCTTCTGAATATGCTCGATTGAATGCTGCTTAATAATGGGATATTTTAACTACAAATTGAAAGTCAGTAAATTAATAGTTGGATTGGATATCAAGGGAGGAAGGGTGAACGCATAGGGCTGAAGATGTTATACCAATCTTCGTAGAGAGGTTGCCGAACTTGACAATACTGAGAAAAATGAAGATGAGGCTGGATCTGACTTACTGTTCTTTCTCACGGTTTCCGGTAGGTCTTCTAATTTCACGAGCCCCAAGGCAACGCAGTCTCCCCAGAAGAACATCGCTCTGTCTCGTGCATAGCCTAGATAGTCAAATCCCTGAGGGTCAACCTCCTCCTCTTCACCTTCCAGAGTCCCTTCTAGGTTGAGACCTGGAACCTTTGCCTGCATGATACCCCACGCGGTCCACATTGCGCTGCAAATAGGACGCCACAGCCGCGTCTCTTCTATCAGCGATTTGATCTGTTCCTCGACCTGTTCTTCTTGACGCTTTTCTTCTTCCTTCCAACCACCCGGTGGCACCCGAGCATCTAACATGAATTCCACGATGGAACTGCTTGGACCAGCAGTGGATGGCTCGAGCGGTGGTGTGGTAGGGGCCATAGTTGGGGTGGCGAGGGGCGTTATAATAGGAGTTGATGCTCCTGGATGAGGATGATCTGGTCGATGGGTGACGTACGACTTGACCCATCGATATTGCTCTTCCGGCATCGGGTATCTGTTCACATTACAAGCAAAAGAGGCTGCTTCGTCGTGATAGTCATAACACCACTCTGTGAAATGATTGGCGAATTCGTAGCCCCTTACATTCGCACCGCAGTATTCGAAATCGATCACTACTAATTGCTTGTGCTCATAGTGGGGTTGTAGTAAGGGCGACTTCTTGTCGTCAGGCCGAACTCGAAGGATGTTGCCGTATTGAGTCTGGAATGGGTTAGTAATCGCCTCAATAGATCTCTTTCATGAAACTAACATCATTATGAGCGAATACGAGATGTTCCCGGACAACTTTGGAGCCTCCGTATCGGTCGAAAAGATATTGCCGATATCTGTCGAACATAGACTTGAACGTAGGCCAGTCCGTCCCTAGGACGAGGCCACGCTCTTTCCAAGCATCCGCTGCATTTCTTACCGGCCCAAGGTTTCCCTCCAAAATCTTTGCATCTAAAACGCTGATGGTTCCCGCAACCCTAGGGAGCCAATGATCCCAATTCTTTAAAACCGCGGGTCCACCGTCCCTTTCCTCTTCAAGCAGTTCCATACCATCATGTAGTTCTCTTACTCTCTTGGCGATATGTTTTGATGTATCAGGGTCCCTCAGGTCTTCGGCGGTGAGCGTAACAGCGTCGAGGTATTGTTCAAAGCGCCCATTCGCAAACGTCCCTAGTAGCCTTGGGCCAATCTTCTTCCGCGCAAGCCGCCGTAAGACACTTAGCTCATTTTCTCTGTCAATTATGTGTTCGACCTGAGGACCGTATACTCGCAAAAGCAGCTTTGCGGGATTCTTCTTGCCGCCCTCCGCCTTACCCATCATATCTTCTGGAGGGGTAACTACATAAACTGCATTTGTCAGGGCACCACTGAGTCGCTCTACCGATATCATATCGCCGCCGTCTAAAGGTACGCGTCTCCAACCTTTGAGCCTAAGTGTATGTGTTAAACGGATGACTTCGCTTTTAAATGAGAACCACGCTTTGCGTTCCTTCTCCCTTCGGTTCGATGACGAGGTGACTTCCCCACCCGCTGCATTGCCGCCTGTGTAGCTGAGCGTCTTCGAATTGTCTAGAACCCCATCACAGCCTGGAACTAGCACATCTCCATCGTGATACTCGGTATCGGATGAAGCGACTCTGTGCAGAGGTATAGACCGCCGTCGTTGGGGCTTCCTAGGAAGCTTAGGACTGTGATGAGGGACGGCATTCAAACCCAATGAGCTCATGCTGTCGTCAATAATCCTTTGAAGCCTGTCTAGAGATACGTCGCTAGATTGGGAGTTAATCGAGAACCGTCTCGCTCGCCCGGCTGACTGAGACTCGGACCCTTCAGCATCTTCCTTTTGATGCTTCCTTCGACTTCCATGCGCTCTCCTCGCTTTCCTATTTTGGTGTTTGATCCGCTCGTGCTCAAGCCATTCGGAAACTTGAGCGATGATTCTCTCGCCTACGACGTCTATCCGATGCCGGTGGGGACGCTGCGGTGGTGCAGGGTCCTCTTGAGCCTGTGGAGGTGGCATGGTCCTCGCCAGCCCATTGAGAGCTTCAAAGCTAGTTTGACTTAGCAAAGAGGATCTGGAGGAGTTGGCGGCAGTCACAGGCGGGCGGCCACTAAGACGTTTTGCGAGGCCCGCGGAAAATTGTCGCTTTGGTGAAATTGCCTCAGGACTGTTTGGGTCTTGTTCTGGTTCCGCGATTTGAACGGCTGGTGAAGAGTCAGCATTCAAGCCTCAGAAAGACGAATAACGGGTGGGAGGTCAAATTGTAGGTAGGTTTTCATGAGCTTTGGACTATCTACTGTCTGGACTGCTTTGACTCAGGGGTGCGGGGACATCTGGGTGAGCTGAGACAGTAGATATGGACTCATACTCAGGCCGGGAAGGATTCACCGTGAATAACACTCAATAGCGACGTGAAACTTGAAAGGAAGTGAGGGGAATGTCCATGATCAAGCAGCTAACTTGGTATCTGACGTGACCTGGTTAAGGTTCTAAGGAGATGGTGGGTGGCTCGATGAGATAGATAAGATACATAGACGGATATACATGATGTTCACTCCTCGGTTTAAGATGACGTACTCCAAACTTGCCTTTTATACTCGAGGCAGTGCTCGCATCGGGGGGTCTCTCGCCCTCGTCGTCGTGCTTCATGGCTGAGCGGAGGGGTTGCGGTGCTTCAGCTGAGGCGAGACTCGGTGTGGAGGCAGACATTTTGACGGAGCCAGGTGGTTTTGACCAATATTAAGCTTGGGTACGTACTCGCATGAATCCGTAGGAGTGTGGCCTGATCAAATCCTTCGAAGAACGTGTGCCAATTGCTGACATTCAGCAGCAGGCCAGACCAGGCCAGATATTGTGGTGTGCAGGCAGGCAGGCAGGCGGACAGATAAGGTCCCTCGTCGTAGCTTTAGGGAGAGATAAGCCACCAGGGTTTCGTTATGAGATAGCTATGAGCAGCTTAAGAGGACGACGGGCTTAGTGGCGGTTTAGGGGGAAACGTGTAATTACGTAAGGCAGCTAGGGGGATCCATGCAGGGTTGCTGCGTTCTAGAATTTCGTTGTATACTTGCCAAGCTTGACAACTAAAAGGTCGATAGTAATGCGGATTCAAGAAGGATAATTCCCTAGGTATATATGTCTATAAGTCGAAATTGTTGAGTAGTGCGGGTAAGACCCGATATGATGATGATCTGATCTTGTGTTTAATTTTCGTGTGCGCTTTGTGTGCGTTGTGTTCCTTTACCTAGATTCATTAATTGGTTGCCCGCAGGAGACCTAGTAGCGTTAGCTACATGCAGCACTGCCTGTAAATCCATACTTGCTTTCTCGACTGGCCTTTCACATGCACAAAGGGAAGCACGTGTTGAGATATTCTGCATAGACCTAGCGCTAGCATGACGTAGCTAGCGAGCTCCCCACTTGCTCATTGAACGGTCCAATTGAAATGTAGAGGGGTTGCATCGCAACCTGGGTTTGTAGACTGAGTGTGAGTACATCTGCGTAGATCAAGTGCTGTAAGTCGCCCTATCAAAAACCGTGGTAAAACTTCCTATTACCACTTTGAGAGTTAGGTGATATTGTAGGTAGCAAAGGCTTCTATCAGGATTCCATATTCATGTAATTCAACATGTCGAGATGCAAGGTAGATGGCGTAGTATAGTATCCCCACCAAGTAACAAATATATTATCACCTGTCGGCAGTTCCCAATATATCTATGCTGACAACCACGAAAAATCCCAATGCGCTATCTTCATCGAAGAAATATGTACAGGGAGACTAACTACCATGCCGCATGATAAACGCCCCCTTCGTTCCTCATACCCATATCATCAAGATCGCTATCCTCACCGCCACCCCTCGCGTTCAAGCGCCCACTTCACCGCGCCCTTGACATCGTCCACAATGGCATCAGGCGTATACTTAGGCTCCCCATCGCGCTCCTTACTCCAAACCCCCGTGCGCACAAGAATAGACGCCCATTCGGTACCATGCGGACTCCGGTACTCGTTGGCGCCGCGGATGTCGCTCTCGGGGTTATCCCCAATCATATATACCCTATCAAGCGGGAGCGCCGTCGTGTCCTCATGCTCATGCCCATGGTCATTCGATGCGCTGTGTTCGCTGTTCTTCCCCTTCCTCTTCTCAAGCAATCCCGCCCTCCACCGCGCCAGCACCGTCTCGGCAAACTCGTACGTCCGCGGATACGGCTTCCCAATAGTCGTGCGCTGCAGCTCGGCCTTCCCCCGCGTGATCTGCCGCCAGATGCCCGCGAGCGCAGCCTGGAAGGCGCCCTGCCCGAACCGCGGGAGGTGGTACGTGGCGCTCCAGAACAGGTCGTGGTTGCTGAAGTACAGGTGCGGCTGCCCGTCCGTCTGCCAGCCGTAATTCTCGTGCTCGGCGCCGCGCCCGTTCTTGGGCGAGTAGGTCCCCAGCACTCCCTTTTCTGAGAGGAGGAGGTCCATGATGACCTGGATGTCGACGGCCCAGTCGCGCGGGTCGTTGAACACGAAGATGGCGTCGATCTTGGGGTTCGGCGACGGCAGGGGCCGCGCCGTCGCGCCGTACCGGTCCTTCAGCTGCGCGTCGAAGGGGAAGATGGTCGGGTGCGCCACGGCGATGTCCGCCGGCGTGATGACGGAGTGGAAGCCGTAGTCCTCGGCGATGCGCCGCGACTTCGCCGGGTCGGAGCCCGTGATGAGGATGTTCTTGTCGGCGAGGCCCGCGGACCTCCCGTCCCCCTTTAGAGATTCGTTCTGGACCGGTCCCTCGTCGACGGGTCCGTGGCCCCAGGATTTGTCCACGAGCTCTTGGAACGGCGTGTGAGATTGCACGAAGTTTTCCGTCGATAGCGGGACGCCGAGACGTGCGCTCAGCTCTTCGACGCGCTCCCGCTCGTGCTTGCCCCCGCCATTCGTCAACAGAATGAAGGGAATGTCATGGTTATGTAGGTACTGTAATGTCTCTATCGCGCCCGGGATGGGCTTCGCGACGTGTAGTAGGACACCGTCAATACTATGACAGACATGTTAGCTCCCTTCTTAATGCGTAATGCTATGTGCTGGCCTCTCACTCGCCGTCTCACCGCACTTCCGGGTGAGAAAGGGGGCCAATGGCGGTAGGTGAACAGATGAAAGAACAGATGAAAGTGAGAGATGAGTGACACCGGCTTACTCGAAAGCGAAAGCGAAACGCGGGGCTTTCCGCGAAGTAGCAGTTAGGCCTTGGGCATCGTGAATGAGCGTACGAGCTGGCACACGACGTATCCTGGGCAGTGCGCCGATCCCGTTCTGAGTCTGTGTCTGGGCCTGAGCCTGACCATGAGCCTGAGGCCTTGCGTGCCTTATGACTGTGAAGGTTCGGGATGATGAGTGGGGTAGAGTGACGTTGCCCAAAGCCCGCAACGGCGCACTCCTAGGGAGGGTCTTTACTGAAAACATCAGGAAGGATGAAAAAGGAATGAAATGAGTGCTTAGTTTATCCGTGGAATCATACCGCCTAGCTCAGTGTATATGCAACAACTACTACATGGAAGAGAAGTTGGGTGGAGGATCTTAAACGTGAGAATGAATGCAAGCGAGACGGGAATAATTAGTATTAGGTAGGTATTTTCGTTGTTTTAGGTGGAGAAAGTCAATTGAGCCGAGCATCGCATTTTGGTATGAAATGACCTCAGTAGGCACAGACATCTTGCGTTCAATATTTCATGCCCTTTACGCAACCGGACGGAAGCTCTGGTGAGTCAATAAGAAAGAATCCGGTCTAGGAGTAAATAAAATCATGATGTATCTCTACCAAAGTGGATCTAGACACACAACATAGAGCACCCTACCTGCTGGAGAAGCGATTTATTTTAGTATACCGAGTGGATGCACGAACCCCGGCACATACCGATGTTTAGGTCGTGACTCTAAATGCACTTTTGGTACGGAGTACATTCCTCATATATTCACACTAATATCACAGTAGAGCGGAGTGTGCCAGCAGCACAGCTCTTATGATACATATTTCCTCTATTATCTTATTCAACAGCACCATATTTTTGTCATAATCGAACCCTCTTAGCTTATTTCTTCCAGTCCTTGACGTGCTCGAGGATCGCATTCGCAGCCTGCTGAGGACTATGTTGTCTGCCCAGCGCTTCAACAAAGTCGCCCTCCGGATCCATCAGGTAGAAGTAAATACTGTGATCGACCAGGTAGTCCTGACCCGGCTTCACATCCTTGGGCGTGCTAAAATAAACACGGTACGCCTTGCAGACGTCCTTGATATCGTCGTAGGTGCCCGTCAGACCAATGAATTTGGGGTGGAATTCGGCGAGGTATTCTTTGAGGACTTTGGGGGTGTCGCGTGCCGGATCGCAGGTGATGAAGACGGGTACCACGGCACCGGGTGCTTGTGCCTCGACTAGATCGAACATTTGTGCCATCTTATCAAGCTCTTCGGGGCAGATATCGGGGCAGTGTGTGAAGCCGAAATAAACCTGTGATCGCAAGTGGACTGATCAGTACCTGTTCGTCTTTTGTAGTAATAGAATATCTGTCTCCCATGTTTCCCATAATACTCAAGCATTATGATGTTCGCGTGCTCCCCTAACAGTAAATATGCTCTCAGAGTCATAGAAGAAAGAAGGGTGAAGACTCACCAAGGAGTACCGCCCTTTCAGATTAGCACTAGAGAACGGCCTGCCCTCATGATCTATAAGGTTGAAATCTCCGCCGACTTTAGGTCTGCCGACGCCCTTGGTTGCCTCTGCAACGCGCCGCCTCTGCATGCGTTTCTTCTCCGACTCGAAGTACCACACGAGGCCACAGCCCGCCAGCACAAACAGCACACCCGCCTTCCACGAGAACGGCCCCGTCCGGTATCGACTGCGCGCCTCTTCGACCGTCTTTGATTTGTAGCGACACTGCTGGCTTCGGCCGGCGATGGAGTGGGAGGAGTCGTATCGGGAGAAAGTAGATCGCGGATTTCGAGGCGTAGACGTTGACAGAGTGGGCATGTCCGCTAGTCTAGGCGCCGTGGTGGTAGAATATGAGGCATGTCGTGTTGAGAAAAGCATGCGCTGACATGTCCGTAGCTGCGGCTGCGCTTGTGACAGAGACCGCAGAAGCGATCTCGACGGTGCTACTGAGTGCGACATCTTCCCCAGGTCTCAATTGGTTCGTATATATGCTGCGATTACAGAACGTGGAGGCTTCAAGCTTAGTGTAAGAGGCATCTCAAAATACCTTCCCATACTGTCGCAGATCGCAGCAACAGCTGCTGGTGCTCCACTTTTGCCTGGGCGCTACGGCTTATACTGCGAGATTAGATAAATACAGTGTGTCTACAGTGTCGCTCGAGCTAAGCTTCAGCTCCCAATCACCAGGGAGCTCCTACATAATGACGTACGACTGGCCGCATCAATGCACCAGAGCTGCACTATCACATTATGACAGCTGACTCGGATTCGATGCGTGACCTGCAGACGGAATGGAATAGGAATGTAGGCAGTTTCGATAGAGTTGTGCTGAAACTCGTGTTTCCCTGTTAAAGACCTGAGATCCGAAAGCTTGATTGGTATGCCACCCTTGTGGCCACAGACAGGAATGAGAACAAATTCAACGTAATGGTTTCATGGTGGTTGGTTGGTTAGTCTCCCTGCCGATTCCAGCAGGCTATTATCACTACAAATACACTTCGCCCGCGCCTCATACGAGACCTTAGTCCTAGTCCTGAACAAGGTAACTCGCCCTGTGCCGGCGAGATTCCTTTTCTCTCAACATTAATCGTTTCCCACCTTCTCAACCCTATGAGTTGAAAACATTACCCTTCCTTGAGCGACTAATTCCATCCTTCTCGTTCCGGCTTTATCATAGTTGAGAGAAAAGCATAAAATGAAAAAAAGGGGGCAAATGAAACGGAGAACAAAGATGCGCGATGCAGTCAAGTCCTTTGCAAACGCAACCTCATGCTCGCCGCTAAGCTCGCCGTACTGTTGTGTCACCAGCTAATCCCCAAGTAAAAATCGTGGTTGGGTCGACATCGAAAGGACTCGAAATAAACGCAATGCTTTTTGGTCTATCATTCGCCAAATACTCTCAGTACGCCTTGTGCACCGCCCCAGTTGAGTAGAATGGATTAAACAGAAACACTCCCCCGACTACAGCTCCCAATGTGCTGATCAATGCGATGTCGCATCGTTTAAGAGTTCGTTCGTCGGTTGGCATCGAGAATACAACACATTATTTAGTTGCCGGCAATGGGTTGTGAAGCTTAAGCTCTGAAAGGCGCTGCTTTTACGCACAATTCTAAGTCGCCGGCTGGATGAAAAAGAGAAAGAAACGAAAGTCTCTCTCTGCTGCGAGTTTTTAGTATCGGCTGAGCTGGCTCGCGCTCGTGCGACTTCGTTCTTCTTCTTCCTCTAGTACGTCGCTCAGTCGCGTGGGGTGATGATGTTGCGGCATTTCCTCCCAGCCGGTAGCTGAGTAGCCGCTGCCAGTATAGTCCGGGGCCGAGGAGTACTGGGGCTGCTGGGGCACGGAGACCGGTGCAGGATAGGCACTGGGCTGTGTTGCTGGTGTCTCGAATTCTTCTGCTCATACGTCAGATCCTTCCGAGGGAGGAATATGGTAGGGGATCTTCTGGCCGCGGGCATCCCGGACGAAATTCCCCGTGGCATCACGGATGTACTCACCTTCGCTCATCGTTCCCTCCGAGGCATAGCTTTGCTGGTGGTGAACGGACGAGGGAGTCTGAAACGCAGGATTCGGTGCGCTGGTAGAGGCTGGAACGGGCTGAACCGCAGGCGCCTGTGTATATTCCGGTCGGGCTGTGCGGGGTGTAGGTGATTGTGTGTATTCAGGCATCTCAGGCTGTGCATAGCGAGGCTCCCGTTGCGTATTTCCTCGGCTGACGCCTTGGGTCATCGGAACCACCTGCACGCCTCCAACGATTGTCGGTCGACCCTGTTGTAGAGATTTGGTGCGATCCCGCTCCTCTTTCTCCCGTCGGCCGAGCTCTTCCCAAGCACGGCGGGCCTCCTCTTTCGAGATGGTAAGCTCCTTACGCATTTCCGCCAATTGCTTATGCAGCTTAGAGGAGGAGCCCTGCTCTTGATCGAGGGCCTTTTGGATAGCGTCTGCCCTGTTTCTTCGCTCTTCCTCAAGTGCGGCTTCTAGCATTGCCGTCACTTCCTGGTTACGTTCGAGTTCGCTACGAGTTTCGAAAAACCAACGCTGAAATTTGCGCTCTGATGATGCGCGCAGTCGTTGAAGTTCAACTACGGCATGGAAGAGATTGGCGCCCGCAGACGAGAGGTCAGTCACTTGTCGTGACAACTGCTGTGCAATAGGGTCGCCTTGTATCTCCGAGGCATTCTGTTCTAATCGACGGATCCAAAAGCTCGTTAGTCCCTCCCAGTGGGCAGAAAGAGTCTCCCAACGCTCGAATGCATGCGGGAAAGAGTTCCTGCCCTGTCCAGGCGCGTACTCTCCGGGCTGAGGTTGTGATCCGGATGGTCCGCCCGCAGTAGCCCCAGTCGCTGTAGGACCCGAAGTTCTTAGCGGATTATTAACTCTCGCGGCATTCTCCCTCATGCGGACTCCGTCGCGGGTCGACTGAGACGCTTGCGCTTGAACGCTGGCGGGTATGCCAGTGGCTCTCGCCGTACGGCCTCCACTATCCGCGTTGGGACGACTGGAAGCCGGCTGGGCTGGTTGTCGTGAAGTAGAAGGTTCAGCACCAGTGGTAGACGGACCAGCGCCAGCAGCATTAGCTCTTCGTTCAGCAGCCTTTTCGGCAGCTCTGTGCTCCGCTTCCCTCTCCGCTTCTTGCAGCCGGGCTTCCTGTTCCCGCTGTAGTTGTTCCCGCTCCTCTCGTTGTAGCCGTTCTTGTTCTTCACGTTGTCTGGCCTCACGTTGTCTCTCGCGCTCCACGCGTTGCTGCATGATCACCTTGGGGCTTCTAATCCCAGAGGGCGAGCCAACAGCAACGGGTCGTCCCGTGGTGGCACGAACGGCCGGTGTGCCATTTCCATTAGAGGTGACAGGACCCCTCCCGCCCATTAAATCCGCCATTTGCGCGTTGCACTCTTCCGGGTCGATGGAGATAGGATTAGGACCACGCAAGGTTGCCTCTAATGCATAGAGGATGGCGTTATGGGTATTTTTCGAGATTCGGAGGACAGAATGGGACTTTGGCTCGTGAGTCTCGAGGTTCGGGTCTTCCACAGGACGGCTGAACGGCACCGAATTTGCCGCAGAACTCGAGCTAAGATTGCCCTGCGAGAGCTGCCGGGCAGCCTTGAGGGGATTGGGTGATTGGTTGCGCCCAGAAGCTTCGTCGGCGAGGACGTAGCGGCCGGTTGGTCCGAGAGTGACAATTACACGACCAGGAGACCGAGGGCTCCTCTGCTGCTCTTGCTGCTGCTCGGGACGCGGGCTGGGAGAGGCCGAGAAGTTTGGCGTGCGACGGAGTCGGCGGTGAGAAGCTGGTGTAGCGGGTGGTGCAACAGCCGGGGAGGAAGGCGGTGCAGGGGATTTGGAAGGAAGGCTGCGCTGCTGGCGCTGGTATGGTGCAGTTGTGAGAGGAGGTTCGTCAATATCGTTACGGTCGTGAAAAGGCTTGGGAGGAGTGTTTGCAGTCAACTTGGCGGCAGCGCTCTGTCTAGCTCGGTTGGAGGTTGGAGAAGACAAGGTGGGCAACAGGCGACGGCGACAACAATGAAAACAGCAACAAATTCACAAGGGCCGCCCGGAATTGCTAGCAAGACGATTGCAATTCGAGAATCGGAAGAATTCAGACTGGGAAAAGGTGCAGCCAAAAAGCAAGCAGCACGCTTTTCCGAAGTTGCAGGGGAAATAATAGGTGGGCACGGGAGCTGGCGGTACTTTGGAGGAGGTTGGGGATTGCGACGAGCTGTAAGTCAAATATTCGGTGGCGCAGTGTGGGCGAGCGTAGACGAGCGCTTGTATAATTGACAGCGAACCGCGTCGCGACACCGAATTATGATTAAACCGGGAAAATGATGGCGAGAAGAAATAAGAAAGGAAAATAAAAAATCGCGAACAAAAATGAATAACAGAATTATCTTCTGGGAGGTGGTTGCGCCGCGCCGGAATTATGTATTGTTCTTGTTGTATGTGCTGTGCTGTGTTGTACACCGTCACTGCTCTGCCGTGGTTCGCTGTAGTGTCAGTGTCGTGTAGGCGGTAGGCGGTGGTTTGCTCGGGTAGGTCGTTACCGCTCAACATCAATGCTCCACGCGCGCCCACGCCCGTCGATAAGTACCACCACCTGTACCTAATTCCTGTTCAACTTCTCTGTCTCCTACCTCGCGCTGTCTGTACAACTGTGCAACTGGGCAATCGTGGTTATTGGCGAGTATATGATGCCCAAGGCACCACCGCTTTCCCTCTTCCTCCTCCACCTCTAGTCCTACTGCCGCTGGGTACAGATACCCAGCAGCCTCACTGCCAGACTTCCAGTGGTCTGATGATGGGTTCGGGCACCAGAATATGCGTGTCATGAAGCCTTTGGTTCCAGGTATGTCATCGGATGACGGATTTTCTTCCGCAGCTCACAGCTCACAACTCATAGCTCACAGTTCTAGGGGGGGCTGTGCACTTGGATTATAAGGGGGAAAAGTAATTCAGTGGGTGAGTGAGTGAATAAGTAGGTAAGTGAGCCCAAGTTGGTCAGGTTTCCGGTTTGCGAAATGAGAGCCAGCTTCGACGGGAAGGCAATGATGCGCTGTTACATAAGTGAGAAGGAGCAGCTGTTGGGATCTTTGGAGGACCGACCCACTACAAACCACCTGCACCGTTGCATGATTAACCATTACATTAGGTATTATAACAGGTACTTAAGGCAGTGCCTACGTAAACGTTCAACAAAATGCCTACCTAACGCAACTTCCATGTATACCTTATATAGAACGCGCCTATATTAGTGCAAATGCACCTAATTAAAGTATTATGGGCCTTATGACGATTTGGACTTTCTCTCTTCGTCTCTTGGAAAAAACCAAAACCAAGAACTGACCATCTGCTCTTAGCTTGAGGCCAGTCGACGATAGTAGGCATCTCTATTACACAACAACAGCATTGAGAACTTTCTCGCATCTCTATGTATACCTACAGGCTGGGTTAACGGGCTAACCATTCTATAAAGGGAGAATACTTCATAGACGGCCTTACGCACTTTATTTGACTCCATGGCAATGCGGACACGTTTAGGACGCCGCAGCCCAAGTTCCATGATGCGTCTCATAAGACGCACACCGCTCTCTTTCCTTCCTTTCTTTCTAGAAACTTGCGGTGGGGGCTGAGAAATACTATTTGCTCACCACAATCTAGGACTCGACCTTATCGTCACTGTCGAGACGGCTCGTTGTTGGAGAGAGGGAAGATAAGATCCGGGGAAGGAAGATCGAGAGGCGCGCATGTAGGATTGCGCAAGCAATATCACGAGTGGCTCGTCATCCAGGGTCCAGGGTGTCCAAGATGCGTTGGCAAGCTGCTGGCCAGCGACAAGACGCGCCCAATCCCTACACAGCTTAGCCTTATGCGCGACTTGCTAACGCCCCCCACGAGGCTCACACCGGTGCTCTGGATCTCCACGAGCTTTGCTCATGGCTCATGCATTCATCTATCGGTTAGCCTGTCGATGCACTCATTCATTGACGTATGACAGCACTTTCTAAGTTCTGTCGTGTGTGGCCTCGTGTGGTCTTGGGCTAGTCGCATTACTGCCTCTAAGTTAGATTAAGTTGGGATAATAGCGTGGTAAATCGTCAAGGATTGTCTGGTTACCGCCGTTTGAGTCTCAGAATCATCATGCATGTCTGAGAGACTTACGGCAAAGGCCTCCTCAACAATTAACAGACCAGGCCGCCAGCTGTCCGCTACTGTGTGCGACCCCAACCATGTCAAGCTAGTATCAATTGTCTGCAAAGGTGTCGAGTGGCTTTGCTAGTTCGTACAGAATCCGCATGTCACATGTCGCAATGAATACCAAGCTGCGAGGCAAACCGTATACGTCGAAGAATATTCCAAGCAGATTGCTTCGCTTAAGGACACCGTCTCGACTAGGATTGCCAGATATGGAGCGCAGGATGAGGAACGGCTCGTCCCTCAGCGCTCCGAAGCTCCGGGAGCTCTGGACAATGCTTTGGAGCTCTTATCCAAAGGAGGAAGCCATTGACCAATGAGAAGCCTCAATTCCGCGTTCGATGTCCCTAGATGGAAATTCAGCTCAAGCGTCAATGCGGGGCAGCAACTACACTCTTGGAACCTGTTGGAACATCCTACAGTGCTAAATGACCTTAGGTGGTACTCCAGTGAGTTCACCAGAGGCATCATCGTCCTGCCTGGCGGCTGTGAAAGCACCCGCCAGTCAGTACACTAGACGTACAGGTGCAGGGTTTCTAGGTAAAACAAGCACACACACAAGCTAAATAGGAAGACAAAATAAGTGCAACGAAGGAAAAATGGGAAAAGGAAGGGGTAAGAGAAGAAAAGAAGGGGGCGAAGGCGGAACAACATGGCGGAACACAACTAAAGAGTCTTGCGCCCAATTCGGCGGAAGTCACCTGGCGATGATACAAGTGTTCTTGCTGTGTCGTTATCTGCTCCGATCATGGCTAGCTAGCCATTTCAATACAATACAGAGATGCCGCTCGTTGGTCGTCGTCGCGTTGCACGAGGAGCTGAGTGGCGAGTGTCGCATTCATTTACTACTCCGGATGCCGTGGAGAACTTACACAATGATGAATTAAACCCTCTCGCAAAACAGCTCCATCGGATAATGGCATGATTGCTCTCCTGGAATGTGATGACTTCCCTTTTTCTTCTTGTGTTGCCTGTCCGGTGGTACCAGTCTATCGTGTGGTAGTGTTCGAGTTATACCGCGTGGAACGTAGGGGCATACTGATCATATAAAGTATGCCTTGTTGGAGACCCAGCTATGCAAGGGAGATCAGTATATCCCTCGTAAAATCCCCTTGACTCTCGCTACGTAGTCGCGCTATAAGGATATCAGTTTTAGAATCTAGAGATCTGCTGGCGCGCCCAGTTTAGCACGCGCATGGTAACAACAGTCAGATAGAGGCATATTTGCAGTAATTCCTTTTTTCGTGCATTGGGCATTAGTTCTACCAACTTCATAGTCGTAGTAGTTCCTCGTATACTAAGGACCTTTCAGACAACCATGTCATCGCCTCGGTAACGCGCGCAACGACACTTGAAGCGACGGATAAAAAGGTAATACAGTACTGTGAAAAGAGAGCGCCTGGGGTGATACAAAAGAAAGTACGTATTTCAGCTTGTCTTTGTCAATTGGGGTGTGACAGGCACTGTACTCGCAGAACTGAAAATTTTATATGGCGCAAACCCGATACAACTACCCTCCCACGGGATTAGATAGCTTCTGGACTTCATATCTGAGCACAGCTAGAGCGCGTATGCTAAGAATAATTTCTCACCGAGCCCACAGGGCTGGTAAAGTCAAGCCATCTTTTGATATCATCCCGGCGGAGTTGTGCCTTGCTTTTGCTCGAGTTGGCGATGTTCTGTCCGCCGTCCTGCCGTCCTTGATTATCTAGGCTCCGTTCGTGGGTGTAAGCTGTGACACAAAGTTGGGTCTATCTTGGACTTGATTGTTACAATTAGCCGACAGAACAATCACAGACTCACCTAGGTAAACGGACAGAGCAAACCAAGGGGTCGGTCCCAAGCTACCAGCGCCGAAATAAGCGTAGAATGAACAGACCTATCAGAAGAGAGATGGTTAGAAGTATGAATGTTGTACCTGAATCCTGCATCTAAGACAACTATGAAAGCCACATAACGTCGATCACCCGCCCTGCTGGATCTCCCGCGCATACTCTATACAACGAACTTTATCACACCTCGCTTACCCTGGCGAACTACCCCATCCTAGATTCACAAGAGGCTTAGACTTTTCTTAGTGACACCGGCCCCTGGGATGTCTCGGAGGAATCGCTAGACATGACTCTGAATAACCAGCAGCCACCATGTCCGTCCGCCGGTATACCTACCCGGTTGGCGGTTGCTCTGCCACAAACTGGTCCAGGGCCGGGGCCATTTAGTCCGCTACTGTAATCGAAGGGCTGACCTGTTCTAGAGCAAGTGTTGTATCGTGGCGCTTGGGCCCTTGCAAACGACGATCTAGGGTTATTGTAAGAGACGGGGGAGGCAGAAAGCCTGTGTGTCCCCCCTTCGCTTTATGCTTCCTTGCGATCAATCATATCACAAGAGTCGGTTTCTGCTAGCTCAAATAGGTCCGAGCTCCATTGCGCATGGCTGGAATGGGGGGAGCAAAGATCGATTTCCCGGTACATTCTTCCCGTCGTGTTACTGAGCACCCGTCCGAAGAGCCGGATCCTTACGGCCCTTACCCTGTTTGCTGTCTTAGAGGTTAAACTGCAGACATAAGTGAATAGTCACTACATGGAGTTAGAAGGGGCAGTGTAAGCGTAAGAGATGTACCCCTTCTTGAGCCGTTGCTCGACCAAGAGATAAGATATGTGTACGACCTGAGAACATCACATACCAACAGCCAACAAGCCTACCTGAATGGATTCATACACTGTGATGTCATACCTGAAAGTTCCTCGGGTTCGTTTTGTCCGCCTCTGCTACTTCAAAATCCTGCGTCTAGTGTTTGAATTCCGTTGCCGCGCACCGTGGCGTTACAGCCCGTCCGATGACCAAGAACGAATCAGATAGGAAATGTAAGATGTGAGATCTCACCACATCCCACCGGGGAGTTGATAGCTCTGCACTGGAATCCCTAGCTGTTTACGCGCGCGCACTTGCATAACACTACCTTGGTGTACCCCTCGACTCAAGTGCAACCAAAGGGCTGTTACTACTTTATTATCCCTCTCTGGCCCCCTCTCGAGGAGTTGTTGTATCACCTCCTGAACCACTTCTTCAGCCTTCGCTCCTTTCGCTGTGCGAACTAGTCAACCCTATTAGGCCCTTGAGGTTTAAGACCTTCAGGTACGATAGGGTTTCTCACTCTTTTAGCATCAAATTGTCTCGTCGAGCACAAGAGTTTTTCCCAGGAGGGGTTTTTATAGGCAATTGTATAAACCCTCATATCCCATCACTGGGATAAAGGGCTTTGTCGTTCAATTAACTCAGACTATTATATCTCTCATCATGGAGTCCTCCAACACGCTCGCAACATATGAACAGGATGGTTTCTTATCAGAGACCTCAACAATAGCCACCCAAATCACTACAGGAGGAGGCCACAGGTCTTCTTCAAGACGGCCCAGTTTGAGAACCAATTTCTCATATCCTAAACTAGTTCGTCATGGGTCGAACGAGAGTCGATCATCAAATGGCTCCGTACCGGGAATGACGGATGCTTCAGACTGCGATTCAACTTTTGACGAAGTAGACGAAGACGGTATCTATAACACGTCGGCCGGCGAACTGTGGGATAGCTTTTGGCCTGATGACGCAGAATCAACATCGATATATCGACAATCCCACGAAAGCCACCTTCCTCTACTACAGCCTAGACAACGAAAAGACTATCTAAAGATTAACCCAACCGGCCGCTCGCCTTTCGATCCAGATGATGAGACCATCAAGATATCAACCAATGAATATGACATTGAAGAGGAACCGCTTTCGCCATGTACTACAGTACAGCCGCCATTATTGGCGTCGACACCACTACTGTCTACACCACCGCGTCCTGTGCAAAAGAGAAGTCCTGTGACGTACTCTATCTACCCTAAGCCACAGCCAGTGGTCAGTGTGCCGAGACTTCCACACCCTCCGCGGACGTCGTCACTAAGCTTCGAGCCGCCTTCATCCCCAAGACGGCCGTCATTTCTACGGAGCAGCAGGTCAAGTGCAGCGCTTAAGGCCAGCAAATCAATACACAACATGAATTCGCTCTTCATCGCGCCATCAACCGTACCATACGTCAGCAGCAACAAGGTATCCTCGCCACAAGAGCACTCATCAGCATTGGGAAAGACGGCAGCCTCTGTTCCAGTATCGCCAGCGTATCCTCCACCGCCCACTCCCAGAACCCTCCGATCAAGCAGCTCGGCATTCAGTCTCCGAGACAAGTTTCGCTCTCGCAGCGACAACAAGGATTCAGCTTCGCATAATCATGATCACTCTAATGATGCAACGACGCCGTTGGCGTCGCTTCTCCCCTCACCGCTGCCGGAGCCTATACCACCAACACCAGCAACGCGATCTCAGTTCGTCTCCGTGTTCGAGCTAGATTCAGACTCGGAATCCGAGGCCGAGGCAGCCGACGAGCGCCATAGCTTCGCCAGGCGGTTTGCCAAGGGCCTGCACAAGAGGAGCACGATCGAGAAGCGAGGCGGTGTCGCCGAGCGAAAGGTTAGCAGCAGTGCCGCCGCGGCGGCCGCTGCTGCTGGGCTTAATGCAGCGACTCTATACGCTGGCACTTCCGAGAAAGATGGCGGAGACCGCAGTGAAAGTCTCAGCCGCAAGCGCGGAGGTAGTCTTGGGCGCATCTTTGGGCTCATGAGGATATGAGGGCAAGGTCATTAGCTACTGCTACGCTATTACCTAACGTCTTGGTCACGGTATATTTGCCAGCTGCCTAGTTAGCCTACGGGGCTGAGTCGCTTTGCCTCTCCTTTTTGCTTTTCTTTTGCCTGGTGCGATATTTTCCCACCACCTCACCCTCACTTTACGTATACCACGCTTGATGTTTCTCCACGACGCAACATTCTCTCACCGCCTGGGGGTTGAATGTAACATTTTCACGACAAAATTGAAAGATACTGTGTACGATTTATCCACGTCTCCTCCTGTCTACCTCCATGTCTGCTGCACGCAGCTGGGACTTACGATCTTTTTACGAAACACAACCCGCATGAGTCGGTTTCTGCTATGTCTTTGTTTGACTTTCTCTCTATCTTTCCAAGGCGCAAAGGGGGGGCATTACAGTAGAGACGAGCACACGCACACGCATACACGGAATGGGGTGTTCATTAGGAGTGGGCGTCAATATCAGGGGAAGAAAATCATGTACAGGACTAAGGGCGCATAGGACAGGGATAGGGGCAGGTTTTCAAGACACGAGAGTATGAAGCTCATATGCAACGCTGGTTTATCTTTTCGAAAAGTCTCTTGTATTTTCAATTGTAACGAATACGAGCGGTGGCGCCCAGGACTCTTCTTTCCAAGATCTGTTTTATTCCATACCGTATAATCATGGGCTGTACTTTGTCTACTAAGCGTACTATATGTACTACCTCCTTCGCACCAGCAAGCCGAGGCTTGGTAGACTGAAATGAAAAACAAGATCATACACATTTACCTAGATATTATGTCGTTAAGGTTGACGCTGCTATCTACCGTGTACCCCACAGAACTTTCGGTGTTTTTTTGCATGATGACCAGAACATCCAAGTGGAAAGCATTATCACGGCACCGAAGACGGCACTAGTCCCACAGTCTTGTCTGAAGCTATCTACATACTCAGACATGCATATCGCCCACTTCTCCTCTTCGCTCAACAAGACATCGCGGAAGCAATTCATCGGATCATTTTCTCCTGCGCCGCTCATATCTTCGCCTCAGGAGTAATGTAAAGCGCTTCGATCCTGTAAGTCTCGAATTGTGCAGTTACCCCTACCCTACTACGGAAAGAATAAGATTTTCGGAACAAGATATGCTTAATGCTATGAAACAATGTCTCGCCCAATTGCTGGGGTGGGGAGAGAGAATAAAAAGAAAGAACATAAAGTAAGGCACAAAATAATAACACTCAGTTTTGCCTTCCGGAATGGAAAAAGAGTTCCTGAACGGTGATGAATGGAAAACAAGTCTATGCATTTCTGCTGCGGCTCGTCGTCGCATATTCCGTAGACCCTATAGAGCCGGTAAAAAGGCCGTGGTATTTGGGGCCAATAGCAAATTTAAATTAGAGAGAAGTTTGATATTCCTGCTGTTCGCTGTTGTCTCGGCTCTATTTCAGAAAATGTCTGACAACTCATAGTCGCAACAACGTGGGGAGAGAGATTCTCCCCACACTCTCCCCACACATTAAATATGTGAGTTCGCCATTCCTCGTCTTGGTATATAGATTCAATATCGTTGCATTCTTACCAGGGATGCTACATCGCCAGCCAGTATGTGGTTAGCTAACCTGGCTAACTCCGAGGCTCGCTTTGTGCTTATGTAACTGCGCACGTCGCTGCTTGACGACGATGATGTGGAATTTGGGAACATTTTTCGATGAAGACGTGCCTGATGAGATATTGTAGGATTCAATGTCTTCGGACCGACTCTTTCGCCTGGATACCTAGGTAAGATCAGTGGAAAGGGGGATGAATAGAGCATAGGAATGAAGCGAAACTATGAACTCTCTTAGACCTTAGAATAGTCTAATCGCGTATGCAAATTTGACGCCTCTCTCTCTCGAGCTGTTCAAATTTGGGACCAGGCGACTTGCGTGGATTAGTTAGCAGCCACCGAGTGCACAGGGTAGAACACACCGCTAATGCTCGACAATTAGGCAGTCAAGAACAAGATGATAAAAGATAGGTAACAGGAAGACTCGACGCATCGTGAATGGTATTATTTCATATACATTATCCCCTTCAGCTAACGAGTAAAACACGCATCCTCAGTACACGCGGTGAGAATATGATATGGTGACTGAATAAGCAGGTACAAGACACACGGGAGATTGATACCCTAGTGCCCAACAATACGGAGTAATGATGTCCACACCCATAGAGCTTATATCACTGAGTATCGCTGAATAGCGCTGAAAATTGCTGAAGAATAGTATTATGCTTCATTAGACCATATCAACTCAGCCAAATGTTATTTCCAAAGACTTTAAAGGTAATCGTTTATAAATATTTTCTTCGCTTCACAAGTGAGCGGCATTGAGAGTGTGCGCTGGAATCTTACCAAGTGATTGTCAATACCTGTCGTCGACCATAGTTGAGTTTGGAGCCGCGTGGTGGTTATGAAAGCTCTGAGTGAAGTCAAGGACAACTGCTCGGGGTTGAGACCCCATAGTCGCCTTTGGCTGAATCAACAAATGTAGAATACTGGCAGAGCCTGTGGTGACTGGATCTCCGGATTCTAAAGTAATAGAGAACATTTTACAGTAGTAGTAAAGACTCACGGCATAGGTAGTATGTTCCAGCGAAGCGATCAGCAGGACCCCGGATACGTGAAGCCTTACGAATCAAACTCATACTTAACATGTTTCTACACAGAAGGGAATGCCTGCAAATAGGGGATCACGCAGTATGAAGATAAGACTAAGAGTGAAAATGTATGCATCTGCTGAATGAGCAATTCTAAATTACGATCTTTCTGCAAAGCTATCGCTATCTATCATGATGCAATGCCAATCTCATGAAGAATCATCAGTCCGTATCTCGTAACGCCATGATACCCATGCTTTATCCATTCATTACCAAAATTTCCCATATCTCATGATCCCATGATGCCGTAGATCCCATTATGTCGCTGAAAGCCGTCAAAGTAATGCGCCGAATCCTCTTGCAAGTTTTAAACTTTATACAAAAAATGCACTAACGCGCTCGAAAAAAGATCTTCAATGTCCAAATAACTCCCGGCTATTATGTAGTAAAGGTCCCGATATAGGCTTTCCTCTTACGTATCTATCGTATTGTCGTAGTTTTGTCGTGTTGACAGTAAATCTGCTGTAACGCTTAATGCCAAGGCGTTCTTCGTTATTCTTCCCGACGCCGAAAGTCCAGCGGCCCTGGCGATGCCAATCTTTGCCGCAGTCGAGCGCACCTTTGAGCTGGGTTCGTCTGCTCAGTCTGTCCTGGTCAAATGCTTCATCCGTGCGCAACTGCTCATTACAGCAGAAACTGATTATCTCAGCCAGACATGTAACAGCATGTGGAAGTCGGAATTGTTTTCGATTAGGGATGAGCGATGCCAGGGCCGTGACGTGTAGGATTAAGAGAGTAAGGGTAAGCGCGAAGATTGCAACGTTGGGATATACGTGTACAGCGCCAGACGGTGGAGTCAAAGCAATGAATAGCCCACCGCCGAATACAGGGATCAGCACAAACAGGGGCGAGAGAAACGTGACGAAGGCCACACGCCAATGCTTGAGCCTCAAAGCCTTATATGTGGATTGCCACGGTAAGCATACCGCGTAATCGAGCAGCAATGACGTCTCTGCTCGAGATCCTTCCTCTCGCGCGAGCTCCCCCCATGGCGCCAAGATCCGTAACGTGAGTTCGAAAGATTGGAAGGCGAGGAATAGAACGAGCCCGATGAGGGAGGGCACAAACGAGTACAGGAAATCGGCAGGGGAGAACGCGCCCGCTCCAGGAGCCGCACTCAGATAAGGGAGGAATCCATTCCGCAGGTCGGTGGAAGGGACGAACGAGACAACAATGATAGCGATTAACAGGGCTATCTCCAGTAGCACGATGAAGAGAATTGAGCTGTCGCGGAAGCACCAGGGCAAGTAACGGAAACGCACCGCCCACGGCTGCTTTTGGTCCTCGACACCCGACGGCGTCGCAGCACCGGAGTCATCTTTTTGGGCAGCCCAGTTCTTTTTATCCGACTTCTCTAGCTCGATATCTTCCTTAGTTGTGGGAACACCAATGCCCCAGAATATGGAGTTCTCAGGAACCTCGGGCGTCGTCCAGTATCCAAGTCTCTCTGATGTACCATCGAGGACCTTCTTCATCTTTCTGCGGGTGGCCGCCATCTCGAGCCCTCTGTACTGCGGCAGTGAGTTGCTTGGTGATAAGAGATAGATGATGTCTGCTATGCTCCGAACGTCCCACCGTTTCATCATTCCGGTCCTCCGGTGTCTCCAGTAGGTAAACAAGACGACTGTCGACAGAAGCAACGATACGTATAAGGCGACCAAGGTCCAAGCTACACCCTGAACGGTCGACCACCTCCAGACACCGTCAACGAGAACCACGGTGTATAAGCTGCTCAGTAGGGGTAGCGTAAAGTTGGTCAACCAAACGATAACTGTGGGTACCCAGACCTGCCAAGGGCCAAATAGTTGCGGCCACAGAAAAGACTTGGGATACAGGGGCAGGAATACGGCGTTGCGTCGTGCGCGGCGGTCATCGGACGCCATAGCAGACAAGGGGAAGACACGGAACACGGCAGCAATGACACACTGCGCGTATATGACAAGCACGGCACCAACCAACTGCGGGAGCACGCGAAAAAGGAAGTATTGGCCGCCATAGATGGTGCCGGCGTAGTTGGTAAAGCCGTTGTGACCGATCGAGTATACAGCGGAGAAGATGATGGCTGTTATTATTAATACACAAAGTGTCGCGAGCAGCAGTAGTGACAGAGGTCGTAGAACCCAGGGTTTGTGTCTTAGTGGATGAGGTGCGGAGTGTCTGTAGCCAATTGCTTCTAGATCGTGCTCGGAGAATGAGTCCGGTTGGGCTTGCCAGACGTCTACCGTCCGTGGTGGACTGTGGTCCTTGGGGGCAGGTTCACCACTTTGCTCAACCAACGTTTTGGCACGGTAAAAGTTCTCAGTTATTTCGTCGATTCTAGTTCGAACCGGGAATATCATGGGCTGCGGTACGGATTGCCTCTCTAGTTGCCTATTAATCCGGGGTTGCTTCTCTATGCTCGGGGTGCTGGGCGTGGAAAGAGGCGCCTGCCCGCCACCCGACATCGGCACGTCATGTCCAGGAACAGCAACCATGGAGTGGTGTCCAAGTGGGGGCTGAGAGACGTTGACGCTGAACTGAGGAACCGCCTGGGCCCGTGGGACTTCAGGGAGGTAAGCGGCGTTACTGGGTGGGCGGGCAGCGCTGCTCTCAGAGGGAATGCGAGAGCTATCGCTGCCTTGGCCTGTGATAGCTTCGAGAGCATAGCGAATGTATGGCACATCGCTTACTCCCGGGGTGACAACGCTAGCGGCCCTTGCCAGGTCGTCTTTGAAGTCCCTCTGCATTAAGGGATCCGTTTGCATACCGCCCACGACGAAAGACGTCGGGTCGAAGCGCACCGAGGGCGCCGGCCCTGGAGTAGAGTAGGCATATTCGGGATAGCCAACACGGTAGCCGGCGTACCTGTCCACCCCATCGATCTCTTCCTCCGAGGGCACAGCAGGGAACGTCGGGGCCTCTGGAGGAGACGGGGCGTACGGTATGGAGTTCATCTGTAAGGCCACGGCTGGGAACTGCTGCTGCTGTTGCTCGTGCTGCTGCCGCCGTAGGTCGGGATCGGATGGCGGGAGGTGAAGGACGGTCACCTGCGAGGCCGTCGGCTGTGGCTCATTTGTCGTCGCCGACGTGTTGGATGTATAACTTGTATCCGGCTCTAGACAAAAGCAAAGGTCAGTTTTCTGTCCAACGCTCCTGTTGTGTAAGGAAACACTTGGGCGACCCGACGTACGGTTGGGTTCGACATGGTCCAAGCCGAGACTCATGGTGGATGTACTGTACAGGCGCTACTCTTACTTCCTACTTCCTACTTTCTTACTTCTGAGTATGTGGGAAGTTCCACGGTTTCACGGGCTTCACGGTAGCCTGCTTCCTCCGTGTCGGACGACTGGCCAATCAGTGGTACGAGATGAACCGAGATAAAAGAATGAGATAGATTCATGTAGAGCCTGCAGGTGCAGATGCATCGTAGCACCGCATCAGGCGCCCAAAGGCTTTTAACACCAATGACATGTTAATGTGAGAGGCGGGTGTCGAGCTGATGTGTGACGGCGGTGATGAGCGGGAGGGCGGTCGGTCGGGTGGTTGGGTGCTAACGGCCCTCCTGCCTGTTACCAGCCACTGGCCCAACAGCATGCGACGGGAAGCTTCGTTGGAACCGCGTGGGACGACAGGGGTTGTATCGTGACAGCACAGGGAACTGAACTTGAATTAGTAATGCGAATAACTACAATATCAGCACGGGTATTATGTACCCTATCTATTTACAAGTCTTCCTGAAGCTGTTTTGAACATTTTTGATGTCTAATAGGAACGAGAGCATCTCTAGATAGACTCCCGGCAGGAGGTCAGTAAGGTAGGTACCCGTTATAGAAGAGGGGCACCACTGTACATTGCTCCTAACCCTGTCGCCCTAGTGTACGCCAACTAATCAGGGTCCCCCTGTCTGCCGTGTGCTACACCACTAATCTCGTGTGCTAACAGGTTCGTTCCCGTCAAAACGGATAAGCAAGGTATAGGGGTCCGAAAATTGAAGGCGGCGGGTTATGGAAGAGCTACGGTGGCCCATAGCTAAAAGTGTGCCAAAACCCCATACCTTCAGCACCAAGACCCTCAACGCAGTCAGAATTCAGACTTCAAACCAAAATAACTCAACAACGCCAGCAGATATACAAAAATTATAAGCTTTTTTAGATAGCCTATTTAATTATCTATATAATAAATATTTTTTTAATTTTTATAGCTGGCCGAATAAAGCTTTTTTTTTATTAGAATATATAACGTATATATATTAAAGCATATATTTGCATTTATGCGTAGGTCAGCCTTTATTAGGTTAACGCCTTGCTAGCCGGTGTATATATAGATATATGCCTGCAGGGCGGTGACCTTTGCTTATGTAATAATATTCTCCCGCACTCTAATTGGCTGAACCCTTTTTATTGTGGGGCTGGGTGTGGGGCTGCAACGGGTATAGGTGTATGGGCTAGGGTTTTGGCACACTTTTAGCTATGGGCCACCGTAAAGAGCCAGAACAGAACCTGGGAAGCTGAGAACGGGAAATAAAGGCCGTGTCCATGCACATCATCAATTATCACCTGCGACGTTGAGACCTTATCAGCATGCCTTCATAATGTACCTACGCCGATACTCATGTTATATGCCACTCATCGAGTGGCACAGTTGCTATTCTTTGTCTTCTACCATTCCGCGTCTATGATAGTGCTTTTACTACATATGATAGACAGTCCGCACTTCCGCAGCTGAACAACCGCGTGTGCGACATGTCTCTATTTACGCGGACAAGCTGACACACCCAGCCGAGCTATCCTCTTCAAAGATACCGCCGAAGATGATGCCTTCGTTAATACCTTGTTCCTGCTCACCGTTCTTAACGATATCATCACCACCATTGAGGCCCTTCTTCAGGACGCCGAAGTGGAACTGTCCCTGCCCGCTGACATCGCTGGCAAGTGCCTCGGTCTGCGCCACCAGGGCGTCGGTGCCTTGCGAGTAAAACACCTGCGTGGTCCTGTATTACTCGAGCTTGTCAGTACGGACATGATCATGGAGCATGAGGACAGATAACTCGTTTTAGGACGCCTACAATGCATCGAAGTCCAGCGTGACGGCGAAGTTATGGAATACATCCTCCGTGAAGGGCGTGCTGAACAGAGTCTGCACCGGGTTCGCATTCACGTTGCCGAACAGCTGGAGTGTATCTGGGTCGGCAGTATCCGCACCGAGGATCGTCCCCGTCTTCAGAACAAACTGATTCGTGCTGAAATCGTTGCTCTCCAGAAACACGAGCTGGTACTCGTGAGCGAGATTGAGCGCGCGGTTCGCGTCTTTCATGACACTGAAGTGAAGGGTTTTGACGCCGGTCGTCGATGCATCGGTCCCGTCGTTGCTGGCTATGAGCAGCTCCGCCCGCCGAAATCCCGTTTGCACGTTGTCGGCGCTTGGCGCGAAGATGGAATCGTCGCTAAACTTTTGTTATTCGATGTATCATTTACTGTGAGCTTGGCATTGTCCTTGCCTGATAGTAATCTCTACAGGGGTAGTGTCGACGTCAAACTAAAATGATTCATGTAAATGGGTGAGTATAGACATAGAGATTGTGCACACAACCTACGAGCGACGATAATGAATCCTGTATTTGCACTATCGAACCGAGGTCCAATCCTGTTCTTGTTAACATGTCTCTTCGCTTGTTTAGAAGTCGATATTATACCTTGCCCAAAGACGTTGTTAGGGTCGAAGACGCCGTTCTCGGTGTTGAACGTATTCGCGGAAAAATCCAATGGAACCCGGCCGTCAAATTGAAGATCGCATTGCTGAGACACCACTAGCGTGGCAGCCATCGCGAGAAAAGATACAAGGGAGAGTTGGCCAGCCATTATTGAATGTATGTCTTATCTCCGAAGCAGTTGGTGCTGCCATGGTAGTCTGAGGTAATTGGCGGCCGGGCGCTTTATATGAAGCCTCCATCGTGAGTGCAACGATGTTGCGTTACAGATTGCCACGACAAGTCAAAGCATTGAATGAGACTGGGAATAAGTGTTTTACCTAAGCGGCTCGGCTGTAGAGTGCCACTGCTGCTCCTGAGGAGCTAGGTTTGTCGGTGCACGTCCGAAGATCAAACGCCGGCAGAAGAGGTATCTAGCCAAGCAAGCCGAGAATATCACATAGTTCTTACGTCCCGCAACGGTAGTAGTCTGGCTTTTGGTATCGTGCGTCTCTCCAATGTCTTAGAATTTTGAGTCATACTGCCACTTCAGGAGCGCCACATCCAAATGCTCGGACACGCCTTGTTATAATCCTCAATTGCCGGGTAGCTCCTCTCCCCTATTCATACAGAAAAGCTCAGATAGAAAGGTGAACGGTGGGCGGAACGTGATTCTATATGATGAAATAGTGTGCATAGAACGGGATAAATAGAAAATAGGCATATTGCTCAATTGAGAGACCCTCAAAAGGCAACGCAACCTTCGTATAAACTTCTATTCTAGAATCTCAATAATAACCACCAATGCACATTAAGTCCGTAACATCCTTCTTATGCTGCAATGACCCTTCCCATAGAGCTGCATTTCACCATCTTCACTGCCGAATTGTAATTACCTATGAATGAACCGATATTTCTATTACCGTTAGCCAGACATGCCGCCTCCCTGGTAGTTTTGATCGTATCCGTTCTGCCACTCCATGAACGGATAGGAAGGACCCATATCCGCCTCGTAGGCCCCTAAAGAAGGGCCCATATCTGCCTCGCACGCCGCCAAAGTCGGATCGCCCGGTAGCGTCCAATCCGCAGACATGTATACGTATGGGTCGAGGATCTGATTATGGTAGGAGGCGAAGGGGGGCCCGGCTGTCATGGTTGTCGCATTTTCAATGGACGCCGCCATACATGCTACCGGTGCCCCATGAGATGGACCGGGCTCCATCTCATTGTTGGTGAAGACTCCTTGAGACGATCCCGTGTAATAAGGCGGCGACATGTCAGGTGGGTATCCAACAAGGCGTGGAGCAGGATTTTCGATCCGGGATGTGTACAGAACTTGCCCCGTCGGCGGTGTCGCAGCCGCGCTTCGGCGTGGCAATGTTGTGCTAGCTCTTGACGGCCCTTGATCGAGAGGAAGAGGTGAGACTGACGGCGGGTACCCTGGCACCGCATCATGTTGCTGAGGTATTGGGCGCATGGGCTCCCAAACACCCGCAGTATTCACATTGCTAGCTGTGGGTTGAGATTTAGGCTTTCCGCAAGTGTTAGGGTCGTGCCACTTGCCCGGTATCGGTACGCATGCAGATTTCCCCGTCTGCTTCAGGGTATCAAATGGGGAATCTTCCTGCTTGCAGTCGCAAGGAAGCACAATACCCAGAGGCTTATCCATATTGCTGCTTAGTAATTTGAGCTTAGGTTCGTCGTTTATGATCTCTGCTCGGCTGCTCAGTATGCCGGTATGGAGACTGAGATTCCGCTATTACTTACTCAACAGGCTCTTAGCAGCCGATTCCAAACTTTCGGTTTTTCTTGCCCTCGTTGCTCTTTTCATATCCACCACTATGAATGTGCGGCGGCGTCCGGATAGAGAAGATTGGTACCATATCTGGAACGTGTCTGGTTTGCCGGATATTGGTTTAAACTTCGATGCGAATAGTTGTCTTAAACTGTCTACCGAGGGTACAGCCATCTGTAACTACGTTATTCCAGGGCTCTTCATGTATGAGGCGGAACTTTGGAACTCTTACTTCGTCAGTGAAGGAAACAGCGAACTGATTTGTCGTATCTTTACCTTCTCTTTCCGGGAAGGGTTGCAGGAAGACCACCTTTGATGGCGGCTTTAGTAATTGAGCATTGCAAGTTGTCATCTTGCCAGGTAATGTGATGCAAAAGGAAAGAAAAGAAATCTCTCGTTACTCGTTATGTGAGTAAAAATACCATTAAAAACAAACGTGTCAGAGATCACTGTACAGTCTCAACCTCTGGCCAGAGGGGCGCTCATATAAGTCACAGCATGGGTGCGCCAGAGTGAAGAAGTTGACTAAAATTTGGAAAAGTAAACATAGTTGGGAGTACAAGATTTACTACAAACGTCTATAATTGGCAGGCGAGTCACAGATTGGGTATCGTATGACTGCGTTGTTTGCTACCCAGGTATTTTATTAGTTTCAGTGTGACTTCAGCTAAGGGCTTTAAGGGATCCAAACTGATAGAAGCACTGGGTCGTGTGACTTTGGATAGCAAACTGTTAGTCCCTTGCCCTCGGGATATCTACATCAAATAAAGTTGACGAAACGCACAAGTTGTGCGGATTCGATGCTCATAGAGATGGCACTGAGTCCGCTCGTAGCACGTCAATGTTCATAGTATATTTTTCTCAAAATCACTCGATCCTTGCGTCCTATGTCGTTCGTACCACAGTCTCATACTCAATTATCACATTTGCTTTTATATTAAGGATGTGATCTAGTAATAGCGCACGAGTTGCAACAACGCTGAGCCAATCAACTGAGTTCCCTCCCTTATAGATCATACATCGTCCTTAAGAATTACCATTCTCAATTATATATTCAGCTACGTATTCACAACCCCCCGTACCTTAACGAAGGGACACATATGACCCTTATCAGGGACTATGTTGGTTTATGCACCGAGCCTAGTTCTTGAACCTCAGGACTTTCGTATCAAAGGATGATAATAACATCAATGTTACACCTACTGTCACTACGTGATACGAGCCTATGAGTTTCATTTATCCCTCGAATTATTTTCGACCCAATCACAGGGCTCTGTTGCCACATCGAAGTTTATCGATTGGTGACTACCCATCCCTCAAAACTGTGAAACCCGCAACCAAATGACGCCGGTCGACCTATGACCGAGCCTCGATTAATATAGAATCTATCGTATAAACAAAATCACTAGCCATGCCATTGGTAGAGATAATAGACTTTGGTAGTGTAAAGTGCCGAGGAAGGAAGCTTGAAGAAAGGGATGAAGCTGACCAAGTTATGAGTAGCGGTCGTAAAGGTGATGGATCTTATCGCTCCAAAGTACGATTGGGTATTGGTATCTGAGGTGACCTTAGTCTGCAAATGAAAGCGACTTGCGATCAATAGACCATTCGCCTTACACATGTCTTCCGGGCGCGGTGGAAATATCTGACAGATATGGAGAGCGGTCGTAAAAGCCGAGCCGCCGTCCTGTAGGGGGTTCGTGAAGTCATGTGAGGAGATCGGCGACTTTCAAGCGCATCCGCAGACCCTCCCACGGTCGTATTGAAACAAAAGCCTTTGCCAGTAGTCTGGACTTTAAATCCGAGATAGTAAATTAATCGATCTATCGCACTTGAGAGCCGCACTTCCGTAGAGCCTGCCTCACGACAAGTTAGTCTTTGAATTCCATTGCATATTAGCATTGATGAGTTCTCGACGCCCAAGAATGTATATACCTTGGACATTCGCAAGCTGACCTGCGCAGTGTATGTACTGGATTGTGGTATATTTGGGTAGATAGCAAGCTTGTCGAGACAATCCGCGCCACTGGAATGACCTAACGAACATGGCAAATCTTGAACATTGGAATAATGTTGCGGGCAGAATGCAACTGTCTCAGACAGCACCATGACAGGCCAATCCGAAAGCCTCGCGCGCCTCGGGGATCTATCGTTAATTTCCACATGCAATACAGTTACGGCATGTTCTTAGCTCAACCACGAGATCGGGCATTTGTTGTTATCGTCTCACCCGTCGTTACGTGCAGTTGGATTTTGTATAAAGTATGGCGGATCGGAACCATGGAATCGGGATTCAAATCATCATCAGCACAACGGTACTAACAGGAACAGCGAACAGGACAAGCTAATCGAAGATACAACGCCTTCGATTTGGGGTCTTTGAGTTATATTTCTGGATCATATTTCGAGTTTCAACAATCATCCCTGGTCATCGTCTCCGATCACACCATTCACGATGTTGACCAAGTACGTCCTAGCCGGGCTTATCCCCGGCGTGGTGGCTAAGCCCATCATGATGTAAGTCTCTCACGATCGCATATCAATACCTGGGGCACAATGAACTAACCAGCACTCTTAGGTCTTCCTCTTCTTCGGCTAAAGGCGCTTTCTCAACGGGCACGCCTTCAAAGGCAGGCCACGGCCATGCGCATTTGCATCATGGCGCTATGGCCGAAGAAAGCAAACGTGCCTCAGATGGCAGTGAGTACAACTTTCAGCATGATATTTTCTTGATGTAGTTAAACTAACTCTACTATTCACAGCCTACCCGGTAGTTGCTCTACCTAACCCATCGGTATCCATCGCGTCTATACCCGTGGTTAGCGCTTCTGTGTCGTCGGCGCTACCGTCTACCTCTTTGGTGCCCTCTGCAGTATCATCCCTGGCGGTTGATGATACCCCTCTCCAGCCCGCGCTCTCTGTCGTGCCCTCTTACGCGGTCGCACTACCACCGCTCTCTGAGGCCGTTCCGACAGTGGCTCAGTACGCCGTCAAGACTCCGGTAGTCCAGCCCAGTCTGCCCGCAATCTCAGTCGTGTCTGTTCCAACATCTGCCGTCGACCTTCCTTACAGCATCAACACGCCAGCAGTTCAACCCGTTCTTCCCAGCTCGGCGCCTATCTCCCTTCTCTCAGCTCCAGTCGATCTTCCCTACAGCGTCAAGACACCAGCACTCCAGCCTGTCATTCCTTCCGTTACGGCGGCTGTCCTCCCTTCATCTGCTGCTGCAGTCTACAGCGTCAAGGCGCCAGCAATCCAACCTGTTGTTTCATCATTGACCGTGGCCGCACTCCCATCATCCGCTGGAGTGTACAGCATCAACACCCCGGCCGTCCAGGTTCCCGTTGCTTCCTATGCAGTCGCAGGCGTACAGCCAGCAGCTAGCTCGGTTTCTTCATTGGTCCAGCTCCCCGAGAGCATCGTGACTCCAGCAGTTGCGCCGGAAATCCCAGCAGCGACTTACGCAGCAGCCCCGTATGGCATCAAGTCCGCGGTCCCCGACGTGTATGGTGTAGACCCTGCCGTCTCTGCCGTCTCTGCCGTTTCTGCCGTGCCATCTGTGTCTTCTGTTTCTGTTGTATCTGCCGCGGCTATCCCAACTCCGGCCTCGTCGTACTCTGAAGAGGCTGACTCTTACCCTGACCATGCCGTCGCATCCCAAACGGACCTCTGCGCCCAAGAGTGCAAGATCAAGTGCGAGGGTGCCGAGCGCGTAGCCGACATTGGGATCTGCCGAGCCGACTGCCTCTACCAATGCAAGAACGCCGAGCACCCGCTCCCCAACGGCGATGTCCTTGCCAAAGAGAAAACCGGCGCCAAGAACCCCGTGATCCCCAACATCCCGGCTCACGGAGTCACTGCCCCCGCCATCGGTGCCGGATCTCTCACCTTCGAAGCCTGCATGGAATCCTGCAACGGCCGTTACCAACACGCTGATATCGCCGGCGACGTCTCGACCGGCCGAGGAAGCTGCACAGAGGCCTGCGCCGGCTACGCCAAGTCTGGCGCCGAGCTCTACGCCAAGCGAAACATCAAGGATATCGTCCCTTCCGTCCCCCACATCGGCGCCGGCGAGTCCTCGTTCCAGGCATGCGTCAAATCCTGCAAGCACAGGTACCAACACGCCGGCATTGCGTCTGACATCTCCACGGGCAAAGGCAGCTGCGAGGAAGCCTGTGCCGCGGGTTCCAGCTACGGAGCGGACCTCCACGCCAAGCGACGCATCAAGGACCTCATCCCCCCTCAGCCCAAGATCGGTGCCGGAGCGCTGGACTACGAAGAGTGCATGCAGGCCTGCGGTGCTAAGTTCGGCCATGCCAATCTCGCTTCCGACATCTACCAAGGCAAGGCTGGCTGTGAGGCGTCTTGTGCCGCCGGTGAGGGATACGGAGCCAGCATCAGCTACAAGAGAGACACCAAGGACGCCAAGCCTGCTACCGTCAAGAGAGTCGTCGAGGAGACCAAGAGAAACATCAAGGATATCGTTCCGCCTACGCCTAAGATCGGTGCTGGATCCATGTCCTACGAAGCGTGCTTGAAGGATTGCCACTGGAACCAGCAGACTGCCCACATCGCCATGGATGTCTCCCAAGGCAGATGGAGCTGCAAGCAAGCTTGTGCTCGTTATGCTGGAGAAGGTGCTGTTCTGTCGGGGGCTTAGAATGGATCCTCCCAGAGCGAGTGGCAAAGGTTGCCCTCGAGGCAACCCTGCACTCCGCGCCTCGACGCGCTTCTACAGCTTGACGGTCGCAACTTTTTCTGGTCCCAAGCACTTTAACATCTTTAGCATATGGATTCGATAATCAGGGGTTAGTAGTGGGTAGTTTAATGGGTGTCACGATACGGGTTACAAATCATGTTTCTTCTTCTGTTTTTTTCTTCACCACTTTCTTCGAGGTTGAGGGCCGAGAAAGGGCGCCAGGAAACTAGATATCCGTTGGTGCATAATATTATGTCTATGTAGTCTCACGAATTGAATGAAATACACTCACACAACTCATCAAGCCCAATGCGAATGCGTGATAATACATGGCAAAGGGATTCTAGAGACTGACTGGTAAATTTAGGTAAGCTTGAAAAACAGCATCTTGGCAAGATAGGTAGATTGTTTAATAAGGAACATATAGGAATGGGTAGCCGAATAGTGATACATGCGAACAGCAACGGCGGGCTCTCCACTGCTACTACGTTAAACGATAAAATAACAGAGAGCCTCACCATGATATGAATGTTCGCCGCGAATCCTTTCAAACTTCTCGAAGCCGTTCCCCCCTGGGTATCAAATACAGAAATCCTCCCGTCTACACCGTGATGCTCTCAAGTCTATCATCGTATCGAGACTACTCGTTCTCCAACGGCCGGGTGTTATGGGGGAAAAGAAGCAAATTGTTGAGTCCAATGATGGCTTACAATCCGCGTCTTCTCCTGGCATTGGGCTTTACTTCGGCCTCCTTCTCTTCGCCTTTAGCCTGCTCGTCTGGCATCTCCTTAATCTGCTGTTCGCTTTTGGCCTTTTCGGCATGCCGCTCAGCCTCTCCGTCAAACGGGATACCGTTGTTAACAGGCGCATGAATCCACCCTTTTTCCTCGACGTCTAGGATACTCTCGATGAATATATCGCCCATCAAAAAATAGCCGGCATCGATGGGATGCATGTTATCCTTGCCAATATGTTTTTTCTCAACGCGGTTCGGGAGACCCTGATCAGGATGCATTTCGGCAAGCACGACGGGTTTGCCCTCGCGAATCAAATCTGCGGCAACTTGTCTGATCTGCGCGTTTGCTGACCTGACACAGTCCTCGACATTGTCCCAGGGGCTGGTGATGATGGTTGACATGATGATTGCCGCGCGCGGCGAGGCTTCGAAGAGATAATCAACGAGTGCGCGCATCTTCTGCAAGACAAAGGCAGGGCCCCAGTGCTGCTGCTGGAAACAGTCGCTCGACCCCGCATTGATCAGGATCAGATTAGGCTGGGTCTGGGGCACGATCTCCTTGCACCGGTCAAGGGTCGGCTTTATCGGCTGTGCACCGAAGGCCTGGACGTCGTTGTCGAGAAAGTCGCCATAGCGGTTCTGTAGAAAAGAGTTAATGAGTCCCTGTCCCCTTATCTACGTAAAATGCCGGGGCAAAAGGGGCCACGGCCCAGCAAGAGCTTGAGAGACAGACCTGGCCGACGTAGTTCACTTCATTGCCTTGCGATACCAGCCAGTCCCGGATTTGTTTCCGGTAGCCCCTTTCGCCGGTCGAGTGCTCGCCCAGTGTCATCGAGGCACCGATGAACATGACACGGAGGGGTGCGCCATCGGCGAGGCCGTGCTTCTTGGGGCGCCGTAGTTTGTCCCAATGTTCCCGAAAGTCAACCGGACCACTCTGGAGGGTGGCTATGGGACGTTAGTTAGCCTCACTTCTTGCGACCTCGAAGCGACACAACGACGAGAACGACTACCATGTATCCACAATGTGTCGCGTGGTCTGCTTAGCGGTAGCGGACTTACCGATCAGTATCAGGGCGAAAATGCCGACTATCGTAAACTTGTAGAAGACCGGGAGCTGCGAACAGCGTCCAAGCACTGAGAGCAGTCTCATCTTTCGGGATGGCGTCGCATTGCCAGCAATGGGAGGAGAGTATGACTAGGAGAGTCGAAGGGGTTCATTGTTCCTCGGGCTGCGTACGTATGTAGGAGGTGTACGTCGATCTGCACCTTGACGGTGCTAAACTTAGTGTAGAGAATCCAACACGCCCTTGGCGGTCGGTACTGACGGCATCTTGCATTGTTTCTGTTGGCGGCGGCAACTTGGCGGGGGCTTGGCGGTAAGCTTGGCGGATAAGCTTAGCTATTGGTTTCGGGGAGTTAGCAGTTACCTACTCCGTTAGGCACAGCGAGTCCTGGGGTCCAATGCCTTACCTAGTTGCGCGGAGGCGGGGCCATGTCTTACGCGGCAGTCCTCATATGGCTGCGTCCTAGCAGTTTGAAGTCACTCGGTTGTAAGGATATTCAGGAGAATTACCACAATAAAAGAGCTTATGTAGCACACGAGCATCCCTTCTTGAAAGCACTCTCGGCACTCTTGCGACCGCCAAGAGCAGGTTGTATGAAATAGGGAAGGAGTCAAGACCATCATTGGTTCTGCAGCATTGCGATGGACAATCCCTTATACGACCACCAAGGAATAAGCTTCTCCCTGTAGATCCTTCGATGCAATTCCTGTATTGTATTTAGTAGGCAGACCATGTATCTTTTATTTCATTGTCTTTATATATTTGAAACTGATCGATCCTTTCGTCTAAGGCGGAAAGCGAAGCCACTTTACACTGACCTGTCGGACCCCGATGACCCTCTACTTCCGGCGTGGTCTCGTCTATGCATCTAATTTGAGTTTTTCTAGCATGATATCGATTTTTTGTAACAACACTCGATAGTTGATGGCATCTGATGCGAACTCGTCTTCAGCAAGCTCACCGTCCAGTGTTCTTACGCCGTCACCATTTGCTGTTTGATTAGCCGCCAAGGTCTCCCCCGTCACCGCGGGTATGTCCTCCTTAGAGTCAAGAGGACCTGATAAATCATTGGTAACACTCAGAGCCTGGAGCTGTGACGGCAACGCCTCGTCACCCGAAGCGTCCATCATCTCATCCAGATCGATGTCTTCAAATCTCAATCTGAACCGGTTTCCGAGGTAATAACGAATGTCGTCAAGCAATTCGATTGTATCTGTCTCTTCTCTGTTTTTGACTCTTGCAGCACTCTCTTGTATTAGCTCGGCGAATTCCTCCTCGTCGATATAGTCTTCAAGTCGATAAGCGAGATATCGAGCCGCAAATTCTTCAAGGCGTTGAACCCGTAAGTCCCATGCCGCGTGGATAACGTCGTACACATTTATAGGCTCGACTTCGACTCCTGCCTCATTGGCCCCGCCATGTGTCCGATCTGTCAATAGATTAGTGTTTCCACTTCCGAGCGAATTGATCAGGGCGGCAGCTTTGCTTTTCAAGCTTTCAAGGAGAAGCATGTCTGACGCATAAAGCAGGTCAAGTGCGAGCTCCAACGGGCATTCCACTTGCTCCGTATAGAGGTATTTCAAGATGATCTCGAGAACGTCTGGCAGACAATCAACCTTGATGATATGGAGATGTTCGGTCTCCTGGCCTTCCATAAACGGACTGGAAAACATTGTTGCGAAGTATGGGCTTCGAATTAACATCGTCTTGTGCACCGGATAGAGAACAGATTTTCTGCGTTTAGCGGTACCGTTTTGCGGCGTCGTCTGAATTCCCGCACCGATGGGGATGGTGCTTGGACCTTGGACCTCTTCTTCGTTTTCTTCTACTTCATCCGCCCGTAGCAAACAGTCCGCAAATATTGAATTACCATGGGGCCATTTTATCTCGGATACTTTCCGTGTATCGATGGTCACTTTGTTGCCAATCACCCTCCGATTGAAGAAGTCTTGTACTTGTCGTTGGGCTCGATTCACTTCATCCTGATGACGCTGTCTCACTAGGCGCCGGTCATGTCCAGCTAATATAGCTTCCCATAATTCGGGTATCTCCAGCCGCTTGCAAATCTTGTCGATGCTAGTGAGTACTTCCTCCTCGGTATGGTCGCTTCGGGCGTCAACCACATCTCTTGGGATATCAGCGAGATAGAGATAGCGCAGAACCACTTGAAAAGCTTCGACAGGGTTCGATTGAGCCAGCCCCCAGTTGCTCGTATGCGGCGCATCTCTAAGCTTCTTCATAAAGTATGGTGATCTAGCGGAAAGGATGAACTTATGAAGCTCAAACTTGGTATCACCCTCTGTCAGTATAATATCGGATGTTGTTGGTGTCTTCCTTGTGAACAAGGAGGTAATGTGAGCGGCCCATGGTTGTAGAGGATCAGTAGACTTTGAATAGTCATACTTTAGTAGTAGATTCCGGATTTTGTCGTTGAGTGCATTGTGAATGCATCTTTCGCCTTGGAAAGTATCACGCTCTGCCAATGCACCAGATTCCAAGAGTAACTGAACTAGCTCGAAATGGCCGCAAAGGCTCGCCTGTGGCGAAGGTTAGTAAACATCAAAATATGGTCTTGTCTCGAGCTTACGAGGATCAATGGAGTATAGTCAAACTTGTCCATCCCATTCAGATTAACACCGGCCGAGATAAGCTCCTGCGTCCTCTTCAGGTCGCCTTTCCGACAAGCCTCTAGAAGTTCGTTAAATTCATCGCTTGTATCAAGAAGAGTCTTGTCTCTCGATAAGCGACTCTTAGCTGGCCCTCCGGGCGTTGGGAACTGGGCTACCATCTTTAATAATTTGGTATGAGATCTAATTAATGCAAATAAAGTCTATAGGTGCGCAAAGCACTAACAAAAAGCAGTCGAAAGAATAACGAAATGTTTGGACTATCAAAAGTGAAGGAAGTACGGTTGTTCGCCTCATCGGAGTTATCGGGTTGGTCACTCGATGACAGTATAGGCGTTGAATGGCAGACCAATAACAAATGTTCTATTATTTCGAGACGCACCTAAGCCTATCGTAGTATTTCCTTTCAGAACTTCTCACTCTTGGGCGCGTCTCGCAACTAAGGTTCGCAAACAAGACCATCTTAATGCTATCACCTGTATAACCCAATTATCAAGACTAAAATTTCATACAAAGTGAACGGGTCGAGTTTATTGCTTAGCATTTCCTGAGACTCCGTAGCCGGTGCTTCAAACATACAATAGGATTTAAACACTGTCCAAATTACCTCGGTAGGTTTAGGCTCCTCCCTGGCGTCATACAGGGTCATACACATAAAGTTTAGGACAAAACTCCAATGCGGATCTATCGATAAGGAGAACTAACCACGCTCGGACCACATTCTGATTGGTGCACTGGAGCCTTCATTCCAGAACCCATTTACTGGTGACCCACATATCCATCAGTTGCCGTGCCCACCAGCTAGGGAGCAGTTTGTTGACTCACGTCTCAACCAGGATGCGGTGGTTTTAGCTGCAAGAGGATAGCGTGTATGCACAAACACAACATCAATTAGCATTTAGCACTGCTTGTTGGCTTCTCTTAATCACATTTCTATCTTTTTGCTTCTTCAACCCAGAACACTTTTTCTAACTTTACAGCTTACACAGCAGCCTAGTAGAGTTCTCCTCCAGCGCCAATTTCTGTTGCACGCTTTCTTTCTTTACCTTATGGCATAGCCCTTCAACTGCTTCTCTGAGCTAGCGTGCGTCCAACTCACCATGGCGGAATCTGACAGGTACGAGGTGTTGGAGAAGATCGGTATGCCGCTTTATCTACTTCCCTCCCTTCTTCTAGTTTAATCGGCTGTGTGTCTGCGACTAACTCTACTGGTGTTAAACTCTAGGCCATGGCTCCTTTGGCGTTATCCGGAAAGTCAAGCGAAAGGCTGATGGCATGGTTGTCTGCCGGAAAGAAATCAGCTACCTAAAAATGTCCCAGAAAGAGCGCGAGCAGCTCTTTGCCGAGTTCCAGATCCTTTCTTCGCTCCGACATCCCAACATCGTCGGCTACTATCACCGAGAACACCTTAAGCAGACCCAAGAACTCCATCTGTACATGGAATACTGCGGCAATGGAGACTTGGGCCGTGTCATTCGAGACCTCACACGTGCCGACAAGTACGCTGACGAAGAGTTTGTCTGGGTGGTTTTTTCACAACTTGTCACGGCCCTGTACCGGTGTCATTACGGTATCGACCCTCCCGACGTTGGTAATAGCGTTCTGGTCGGTCCAAGGACAAAACCGAGGGTCCCATCTGGAGGTTTCACGATTTTGCATCGCGATCTGAAACCCGAGAACGGTAAGTCAGGCTTTGTAGCTAGGTGCATGGCAGCTCTGCTAATGGGCGGTAGTGTTCCTCGGAGAGAACAATTCGGTTAAGCTTGGGGACTTCGGCCTATCCAAGATGATCCAGTCGCACGATTTCGCTTCAACGTATGTGGGCACTCCTTTCTACATGTCTCCAGAGATTTGCGCGGCAGAAAGATATACCCTCAAATCGGATATCTGGTCTTTGGGCTGCGTTATATATGAGCTATGCGCAAGAGAACCACCGTTCAACGCCAAATCCCACTTTCAACTCGTACAGAAGATCAAAGAAGGCAAAGTCGCAACGTTACCGAGGATATATTCTGCCGAGCTCATGGCTGTTGTCAGAGATTGTCTGAAAGTTAATCCCGATGCGCGGCCCGACACGGCAAGCTTGTTGAACCTCCCTGTTGTGCGATTGATGCGTATGCAGCGAGAAGCCGTAGACCTGAAGGGCAAATTATCGGCAAAGGAAGAAGCACTCAACATAAAGTTGAAGGAAGCCGAAAGGCAATTAGTAAGTATCGAAGCCAACAAATCCTTGGCCCGGCAGGAGATTGAAGCTTCGCTACGAAGAGAATGGGAAGTCAAAGCTCGACTTGAGATTGACCGACTCGTCAAGATTGAGCTTCAAGAACTCCAAAGGCGCTTTGAGACTGAAGTGCAGGCACGAGTCCAAGAAGAGCTCCAGAAGAACCCTGCCTCCGTTAACAGTGTACAAACCGAAGAGCCCAGCGAGTCGGTGTCAAAACACGATGAACCACAGTCTCTCGACGCTAGCACTGATGGGGAGTTCCCTTCTACCACAGATATCACTGAATACTCGGTCGACTCACCCGATGAGGCCCCTCTTAAGAAGGGTCGTGGCCCATTTGGGAGAGCCCAGACCATGTTCGAACGACATCTTGGTACACCCATGGATATTGATACAGCCTCACCATCGCCAATCGCAATTGCATCGCTATCCTTATCGCCCCGACGGGCCAATTCTACTAAAACCCGATCAGCACACCAGCCTCCCATCTTCGACGAAGGTAATGACGAGGCCCGTTGGAAGAAAGCTCGCGACTCAGATCCCGTTCTGTCTGAGTCTGAGGACGATGATACCCCCACCATTCCCTCGCCAACCCGAGGTCCCCGACAGAATCCGTTTATTCAACGGCCCGTACTGGTTGCGTCGAAGACAACGCCAGCGGAGCAGTTGAAAGCTCCAGGCTTCCCTTCATTAGGTCTAAACAAGCCTATGCCCCCCTTGCCTAGTGGTGCATCTGCCCCAAGCTTACAGTTACGGCCTCAGCCAAGCAATGGCGCTCTCCGCGAGAAAGGCAATGCTCCTAACAGGAGATTAAGCAAGATCCCGTCGGCGGCGAACCTTGGTGCCCCGGCAGGAGAGAATGGTCTGCAGCGCAAGCCCTCCAAGAAGGACACCGATAGTTCACTCACCCGCATGGCCGTTAAGAACAACGTCAGGGGCCGAACACTTGTGGAACTTCAGCAGGCGCGGGCTGGTGGCCGCTCGGTCGAGAATGCGAATGTGAGCCCTAAACGGACGTTTAAGGAGCGGGTCGTTGATAGGTTCCTCGAGCCTGCTCCTGTCTGGGACCCCGAGAGGGACGAGATGCCAAGCCCCTTCCTGGTTCGCCAGAGACCTTTATCACAGGCATGAATAAGCCAGACGCAAACTATTTTTCTTTTGTCAAGTACCGGAGGGGAATGAAATGGACCCCCCCTGCAAGATAACAGAAGGGGCTTGAATGACTTCGGGTTGGCGTTTTAAGCACGTGCATTGACATCGTCGACTAGAGGCATTGTCGTGTGGGATTGTTTTTGTTTTATCTTAATGTGGATGGGAAGGGATACGACGATGAGGCGTTTCTTGAGTGGCTCTAGAGGGCATTACTATTGCGCAGCATCACCGGGCTTTGTGTTTTGAAGTTTGGGACGGCGTCGCTGATGTTTATTCTCTCTCTCCCCTTCACTCTCTGCTCGTTGAGATCTATTGTACTCTTTGGAGTTAGTAGCCTAGGGTATTGGCAGTCATAGGCCTTAGGCCTGTTTGTATGTTCTAGGAACTGGGTTACGGAGCGGTTAAAAAATATTAATCTTTACGATCATCTTGTTCTTCCTTCACCCTTTCGCGTCGCAGTGATTGCAAGCCCAGGTGCCCTTAACCAGGTAGGCGGGACACAGAGGCAAGTTATATCTGATATCATGCTTTTTCGAAGATAGATGCAGTGTTGTTGCGGACAAACGGGATTGTAAAATGGATCATATAGCAAAAGATCGCCATAAGATCGCTTAGCCGTCAATGGTTTTGTCGGGGCTTTCTCCAGATTTGTCTTGTGACTGAAACTGGCTACTACGCAAAGTATAGGGCTGACGACAGTACAGGAAAATAAAAAGCGTGACCAACAATAGGGGGCTTATGTCGTCCCAATCCTGAACTAGCTCCTGCAGGAGATGAGATTCCGACTCCCAATTAACACTGGATATCTAGCATTACCTGCTAACACTTTAGCATCATTTATTCAATAGGTATAAATCGTCATGCCAGCAAGGACCAGTGTACGTATCGCTATACGGCTCCAACCACCGAATGGAATCCAGTGACATACTGATTTAGGATAAGAGTGTTTCAGAAAACCTTTTATTTCTTACAGCACACGTATTCCATCACATCATGATTAGCTACCTGCATGCTGTATAACATAATTATGGTCGGACGGTTAAGCCGTGGTATGGTCTGCCCTTGTTCTCACGATAACCACTCTCCCGTAGTTGCCTGTCGTGTGTGGTTAAAAGCAACCAACTGGGCCACTCTCTTAGTTAAATAGAGTTGAAGAGACATTGACAGATAGTCTGGCGCACAACAGCAGAGGTAATAAGTTTCTGCATTGAAGCATTACATAGTAGGGCAGGCATTAGGAAGAATGCAACCTTGCATCAATAAATTCAAGGATGCTACGTGCCCACCCGACCACGTTGGCCCGAGAGGATTATGTCATTGTCAGCGCGGGACTTCGTCGGTGATCGTGTCTTTTTTTACCGCTGATTTGTTGTATCTAGCGATTTCGCCACTGCCAAATGGGACTTGGGAATGTGTCGTGCAACTCTTCTACCTTCTAGGGACAAGATTGCTGTTTGTCTGAGTATTTACAGTACGTAATAACCGAGACGATTGAAAGATTTACAACACTGGAGATTTCGTCCCAGTAGAATACCGCATGATCCGAATCCCTATTACTCCTGCTAGCTAGGTGGCTACACTAGTACTGTAGCCCGTTTCCTTCTAGCATCGACTTATCCAACCCGTTGGATTCCCACTAACGGTATAATTCCTATGGTGTCCGCTGTTGGTTTCAGAATGCGTTTATTGCGTAGTACTGCCAGTGACTTAACGTTGCTGCCTGGAAGCACCAGTAATGAACTTGAGCAAGCTAGTACGCAGTACTAGGGATGTGAAAATGGAAGACAGGAGTTGTTGATCGCCTGGAGATGAACGGCTGTCACCAGCCGTTCAGAGCGCAACGGTTCGGGGAGTCCGTCAGGGCATTTCTCGGGGAGGTACATGTATCACCTTACCCGTCAAATTTTTTTACACTGCACGTCAACCGTACCTTGCCTACCCGAACAGCCTTCGAAAGAACCGGTCAATAGGAGGCCGCCGGTAAACACTACTGCGGTATTTACTAGTGGATTATTGAGATGGGTTGTTGCACCAATTATTATCAGATGGTAGTATATCATATCCTTTACAAATGTACATATCTAGATGCAAATATACGGAGTAGACTTCAGAGGTTTGTCGCTGGAGGTTTGTTTTCCTTCAGGGTTCTTCTTTTATTTTAATCTTTTATTTCGGGGACACCAAGTAACGGTAACAGGGTACTGATGGTCCACAACGTGTACCTACCAATGTTCTTACAAGCAGCTGTGGTCAATCAACAGTGGCATAAAAGCGGCCCCCATTCCGATGGCTGTGCAAGCAACCCTTTTCTAGCCTTTTCCAAGTTGTACCAAAGCAAAACTAATACGAGGCAATGCTGCAGTCCCACTGGTCAAAGGACCCTCCCTATGCCGATCCACTTCCCTAATTCGTGAAAGTCCAGTGCAAGTCAATGCCACCACCTGGCCCGTGTCTCTCTCCTCCTCTCAGCAGTTGGTCTACTGACCTGTCTCGTTCTTGTCGTCCCATCCTGTCTCATCCCCAATCCGTCCCCAACCCATCGTTCACAAGGCATAAGCCTGTTGTTTTCGCTCGTTTCCATCAACTTCCCTTCTACCCTTCGTTTATCCGGTTTCTACAACTCGCCTGCTGCATTCAGTTCCACTTAACTGGGGAGCTCAACTTCGCTCAACTTCGCTCAACTCGCGCAAATATTTACTCCCCTGATTGAACAGATACTCATCATACCGATTAATTGATTGATTGATTGGTCTGTCTGAAGATTCATCGTTACGGATACCGGGACCAACCAAAAGTACGCGTATATCTATCGAGACTCCAACACATTTGCCATTTCATCCTGAACCGACCGGCGCATTCATTTCTACATCGCTGGCTTAGTCCTGGGCCTTCATCGACACCATGTATTCGAGACGTTTGGTCCACATATTGTTCGTTGCCTTGGCCGTCTTGCTGGCAACACGGGCGTCCTGGCTCCGCAATGATGTGGAAGCCCGCCAAGTGTCGTCCAGCAGTGCAGATGGCGGTGACTCTGATGCCGCCACTTCAACTCCTGATGACAGCAGCGTAGCTTCGACTACTAGCGACTCACCCACGACGAGCGCGAGCGACACGCCTACATCTTCTACATCCAGCGATGCGCCCACTTCAACGTCTGACGAGCCTACGACCTCGGACACTCCCACCCCAACCACCACGCCTGCACCAACGTCTAACACTGATTCATCCACCAGCACTTCCAATACCGGTCCCATCACGACGCCGCCGACTTCAGAACCAACCAGCTCGGCCTCACCTACAAGTTCTGGAGATGCATCCGACTCCGAGACTTCGGACGACACCAAGTCTACCAAGCAAACCACGGCGAAGCCCGTCACCAAGACTTCTACAGTGTTTTACACCACTACTGATTCCGGTGGACAAACGCACGTAGGAAGCTCCGAGGCTGTCGTGGTATCAACCCCTACGCTCTCTGGTGGTGGTTCTGGGGGCAGCGGCAACAGCGGTATTACTGCTAAGCAGAGAAACATCATCATTGGAGTGACAGTTGGTGTTGGTAGCGCTATTATTCTCGCTGCCGCCGGTGTGCTTTACTGGAGGCTTCGCAACAAGAGACGGAGCCAAGAGGAGAACGAGGAGTTGATCAGCTATGGTGCTGGCTTTGGTGGCCCTGGAACAGCTGAGAAAACTGAAGGAGGCGGAAGTGCTGCCGCTCGCAGCCCCTTCCAGAGCACCCTGGAAACCTACCACGCTCCGACACAAACCAATGCTGCATCCAATTTCTAAACGTGCTGTCTCGACTATTTATACAAGCGGCTTGGCCGTAAAATTCCGCATTCACTAGCGGCGATTTATCTTACAGGCGTTGGAGTTGGAAGGAATTGCATGGCATGATGTAAGCCAGTTTGCTTTTTGATCGGACAGTAACCCACGGGCTCACTCAAGGTTGTGGGGCCATCGTTCTACTACAATAGATGTTCACGGATTAAGCGTGGTATAGCCTCAAATGAAGAATTGGAAGAGGATGATGAGGAAGTTTGGCATGCCCAGAGCATCTGACCTCGCCGGGATATCCCGTGCGATGGTCCAGCTTCTGAATGAACACGAAAGACGTCGCACTAGGCTCAAGATGGCTCAGTCAACAATTCATTCGCAAAAGTCTCCTCGTAGCACGAGATAAAACTTTGTATAAAGCTCTTCTAATACTTTACTTTTTACATTCTTATACCGCAACTAGTGCATAAATATCGCTTTCCTAGGCTACTTCTTGATTGATCGGGAATCTTTATTGATATCGGTGGGAGTAGATATTTACCCTGGAGGCCTATTGCTGACTCCGGAATGGTTATATGTTGTTTGTCCCAAGGTGCCTGTATAAACGAATCTACGCAGGAGATAACTGTTCCATCTCCAGTAAGGACCTCGACATAGTAATTCGCAATCTTAAATCAAATCTTCGAGCCCTACGGGCTTCCTCGTAAATAAAACGTATTATTCCTGAAACTGGGAGTAGGGTGAGCCTTCTGGTTCGTAAACATGCAGGTTGTGATATACAGTATTCTATCCTTGCTATCGAATATCTAATTGCAGGTACCCCAATTATCACTTTCGAGGCGTATCATTGCAACTATCCCATCTCAGCGATTCGGTATGTGTGTACGTGTGTACGTGTGTTGTGCTGTTCGGAGCAATGGTGGATGATGCCGTGTCTCAGAATGGTTTCAGTAACCTCCACCTCCTATCTGTGCGCCCACTTGCTGCGCGATGTTCCAGATCAAAGAGAAGTGTGAACATGGATTTGGAACGCGGGGTAAAGGGCTGAATCAATGTCTTATATTCCAACCTCTTCTTCTCGTCTCTTCATATATTTTTATTTCAACGTTGATGCGATGCGTGAATGATATCTAGCCTTCGACTGACTATCATCACTTTGTTGCGGGTAACAACATTGGAGCCTCACTCATATCTCGTTGCATTGTGTAACGTGCCTTTGCTACTCTGGAGCCGAGCTACGACTGACAATACGCAAAAGCTTCACGATTTAAGTATCTACGACAGAGACGAATACTCGTCAACCTACCTACAGCAAACTGGTTCCGTCACGGAGAATCGCTTTCACAAGGTTTACCACCTACCAGACCCGAGTCTTTGGCCATGCCGTACATAAAAACAACATCCTTAGCTTTAATTGCGGCGGCGCTTATCCTAAGCGTGCGGGGAGGCGAGCTCGACCTCATTCAAGAAGTTCAACGGGATTTCAAGATGGGGTTGTTCGCACGACAGGACCAGCAGGGACAACAAGTAGGACTGACCAACCTGAATGTAGGTATATATCCGCTCAATGGGCAGTGTCAGACCTTTTTACATAGTATGGCTGGCTGATTCACATCGATCCACGAACAGATATTTACGGATGCCTTAGGAGGCGCCGAAGCGCCGCCTGTAAGTCGAGTCGTTCGAAGGATATAGAGATTATGTCAGTGTTAACGGTGGTTTGGCAATGCTCATAGATCACACATTCAAGCGATCCTCAGCACCCATACGAAATAAACGGAGAGGCAGTGGTAGGTTCCCCCCTTCCTTCCTTCCTGTCCTTAGCTACTCGATGCGAAGGAGACATGTGAACTTCGGTCCCGGAACAAAAGCCGCTGACGGGATGAATCAACTGGGAACAGTCGGACTTCAACACTGCCATCGATAAGACTTGCGATTTCCAGAAAAATGATTGCTCACAACTAGCAAATGGTGCACTCAAAGGCCAATTATCTGTATCGGATTGCGACGATCAATCAAGTGAGCATACATCATCTCCTACCATTCCAAAATCAGGCCTGGGCCTGAACCACTTCAAGAGTCTCTGCTTCGCCTCGAGCCTGCTCAGGGTTCTATGCTTTACCACATAACCGACCCTCCATTATATACATATCTGGATTGTATTTGAGCTAGCTACGAGAAATGAGGGCTGACGAGAGTATAGGTCGGTGTAAAAGCGTTCTGAGCACCTCCGCGACGCAGACAGCATTCTTATCACAAGTAACAGTGGCTGGGAACAATGACTTCGACTTCATTTGCGAGAATTAATAGAGCCTTTTTCTTTTGTATCTGGGTATTCATGGCGGCTTCTGATTTTTGGTGTTTTCGGAGACGGTTATTTTATGAATCATAACCCTTGTATGAATAGTAGCCGGACGGGTTCGGGTTAGTATCTGGTACCGGACGTCAGGTTCCTGGGATCACTGACCCAGCAGAGATCTGCTGTGCTAATGTTCTTCATAAGGATGCTTCCTATCACTATAATAAATGTGGAGTAGTCCCTACACTTTACAGCGCGTTACTGCAATCTGTTAATGGAGGAGAGCTTGCTGCTCTAGGGTCTCTTCATATAGACCTTCTACTTCAGTTAACCGCGTAGAAGTGTCACGGGCGCTGTTCATAGCGAATGAGGCTGCTAGTACATTTTGCAAGGAGGTGCCAGACTCCCGGGCCAAGGCAATTTAGTACCGTGCATTAAATGGCAAGTTAATACTATGCGCTTATTTTATATTAGCTGTTGGTTCCTTCTAGTCAGCCATTGGATACAGTGAATAGGTCGTATAATGACTCCTAGTCGCGCGAGCTACAGTAAACGAGAAGGTCAGGTAGGTGGTAGATAAGTAAGTAAGAGTTACCTGTTGGCCTAAGGATTACTGCAGAGCCACGAACGGTTCCTGCGTCTCCGCCTGCAAGTGTGCCATCATCCTCCTGTCACCCTCTGATTCTCGTGCATGTGTTGTCTTAGAGGTAAGCTCCAGGCTAGGGACGGCCAATCATTGCTGCAATCACTGCACTACACGTGGTCGTCGCCACTGCCTTTTCGAGTGAGTTGTTTTCCTGCGCCCTTGTTTTTCTTTTCTCTGGCCTCTACGTCTGGCAGTTCATGCCGGATGAAAAAAGGAAAGAAAAGTTTATGTGTGCTAACTCGACCGTCATTTGGCAGTTTAGCAAAGCTTAAATAGATCAGAATAGACCTGTCAGGCACCGAGATAGAACTTACCTACCTAAGTAGGTAGCTCTAACCTCGAAGCAGGGACAAGCTGCTAGAGTGGCAGGAAATTTGGTAGGTATGACGCCCGTGATGGGTTTAGTTGGCTCCCGGATGATCCACCGCACCAATTTGGAGTGGTGGGGCTTCGTACCTTTTTAAATGACTAGATGCAAGCTACCTTGGCAGCGTCCGCGCTTTCGTAGTAGTCGCAGCAGAAGTCTGAAATATCACATGTATCCTCTATCGCCTCGCAGCTGAATTGACCTGTCCATCTCCTGAGCTACAGGCCCTATCCTGGTGATGGTAGTGGTTTTTCTCTCGACAGATTGACCCTTTTCTTCACTTCTGACACGGGAAACGCTGGGCCACCTAGTTTCTCTCCTTCACGACCTGCTTCAACGACGCGCTTTCCTCCCCGTCGTCCGTTGTCACCCACGCCTCCGTCCTCGAGCCTACCTAATGCTTGCTCTAATTCTCCAGCAAGGCATTTGCTCGCGATAGTGTATACCCGATGCATGCATCAAGTTCCCTCCTTTCTCGTAATTTTTTCCGTTTGTCCAACCATTTTTGAGCTCAGTTTTAGCGACCCTCTGCCGCGACCGTTGCTGTCAAGACCCGCGCACGCGTCTGTGTAAATATATCTTTTTCTCTCGCCGCGATTGGAGCATTGCCCACGACACCGGCCCGGCATCATTGTGATAGCACTAAAGAGGCGACTCCATCGAGATCAGAGTGGCAGACGACTTGCTCTTCGTCTGCCGTTTTGATCCCCTTTCTGTATGCGCCCCCAATTCAAATTTAGACCCTCCATGACATGTCGACCTGTCCAGAGCTAACGTCGGCTTCTCTTCCACATAAAGGTAATCTAAAAACGTCTTCCTCAAGGTCGCCAGTTTCCCCGCCTCGTGTGTTGGTACAGGACGGCGTCCACGCTCCTGCTCCCCGTCAGGCGTCGTCACCGCCGTCTTCGCCTCTGTCCAGTGCCTCCACGATTGACGACGGGGAATTGTCCTCGCCTATACTTCCGCCCCTACCGGTTCCTCAACTACCAGAGCGAGCGTTAGAATACCTGAGGACACCCCCTCGCTCGAATCGGGACACCGAGGCAGGCCCATACGTAACAGCAAGCTGGGGTTCGCCATACCCTGAGGCCGACAGTCATCACCTTCGGAGGCTGAGTTTTAGCAGCGACATATCTGACGAGTCACCCTTGCATCAACTTGAGATTGATACCCCTTTCCTGCGCCCGGTTCCATCAATCTCAGAGACTCAGTCGACTTCGTTACCACTCAACCCGTCGCTCTCGGGCAGTGCTGCGGTCCTTGCGAACCGCGCTAGACGGCCACTAGGTGGTATCACGGAGGAGTGGATTCGTCAGCATACAACTAACGATCCGAGCTCGGAACATCGCCACTGGCTCAGTGACGGGACGGACGACAGCGAGCACTCTTCACTGAGCGGCTCCATTTCGAGCAACGAGGCAGGTTGGTTTGAAGAAGCCGACCAACGTACTCCTCGTCCTACTCTGCCTTCTACTCGAGTTCCAAGCCAAACGCCCCAGCGCCCTCGAAATCGATCTAGTATCGAAACTTTGAGACAAGCAACCCTGGATTGCGGCGTTACTGACGGAATTAGCAATATGGATTCTCTAGCTGTAGAGCAGAGCGTCACTCAGGATGCTGCTAGCATTCACACTATCGAGTCCAATTCGGACACGACACCGAGGCCAACAACGCCAACAAAGCTCGAGCAGGCAGGTGTGAATGGGTCAGTACATGGCGTAGATACCGAAACTACACTTCCTGCAACACCTGCAAAGCCTACTAAGCAGGTGCTGTCGCAAACGCCCAGAATAAAGAAGAAGGTACCTTGGAAAGGAAAGAACATCCTGGTATTGATTCCTCGCGACGAAGAGCGTGGCCAGCCTGGCAAAGCGCCCATGCCTCTCGATGCTGCAAGTACTGAGGCTATGCTGCGGTCTTGGGAGGAGTTAGGATATGATATCAGAGGATTTGACCTTGATGCTCATCAATCAGGAGGAGCGCTAGAATATAATTCTCAGAGTCGGAGTGAATGGCCTCAGCTGGACGATATCGCCAAGGAGCGTTCTCTTCGGCAGTATAGAGTGATTTTGCCTGATCTCAATGGTGAGTTATTTTGGTACTTAGATCTTGCAACATATACTAATGATATTGTAGCGTGGAAGGACTACGTCAATGAGCTTGCAGAAGCCAAGCTTAGAGCGCTTGGTGTGACATTTGCTGAGGAAGAACCGGCACCTCAGCCGTCAATATCTCCGGCCGGCTCTAATATGAGCAGACAAGCTTCAAATCAGTTCCAATCTTTCCCATTCTCGCCGCCGTTGCCCACGTCGTCCGCTGCGAGTAACAGCCACCAGGGATTCCCATTCTCTGCACCCTTCCTTCCTGGTGGACCATCTGCATCACAAAGTCCGGCAATTCCGGCAGTGGCCTCACCAGTCTCGTTTCATGGGCCGAACGTTTCATTACCGGGAAGGTTCAACTCCCGTGCATCGATTTCTATATCGCCACATGAGCTTCCGTTCCATCTTTCCGGCCAGCCGTCGCCACTGGGTTGGTCTCCGCAGATGTTGCTACAACAGCAACAGCTGGGTCGCAGTGGTTCGCCTTCTATTCTTGGAGCAATGTCGCCAGGCTCTCCTTTCTCGCCTGATGGTATTTCACCCTCGATAGGTATCCACCAAAGACACCAGTCTTTACAGTACCCGATGTTGCCTCATCAGTTCCTTCAAAGGCAGGACTCTGCCAGAGCATCGCCACGACTGGCAGAGGTACGAGAAGACGAAGAAGAGGAAGAGACGCAGACGAACCCTTATGATAAGAGTCCATCAAAAACTCCAGAACCAGCGCAATTTATCCAGCACAATGCTAGCAATAGCCTGCAAAAGGAAATTGACGAGGCAGAGTATCATTTGGAAGAACAATTCCGGTCACAATTGGAGCATGAGGATTACAGTCCGCACAACGAGGCTGGACCCTTGGAAGCTGATATGTCTATCAACGATTTCCCGGCGGTCGGAACATTGCATGAACGAGGCCCATCTGTACATTTCAGTGGTATTGGTGCAGAATCTGATGAGGAGCCCAGGCTGCATCACCCGCAACCTCATAGCCGAGGGCACTCGTTATCTCAGAAACCGTTCTTTGACAACGATGAAGTACGGGATAGCACGGACGAAGGCAGTATTCGGAAACCTCAGTCTAACGTCGTTGCTACTGATAAACCTGACACCACATATGAGATTGAGACAAATCCAAGTAATCTTGGCACACCCGCGCAGAGTTTCGATTTTGCGAACCAACTCCATCAGCGGTCGTTCTCAATGGCCAGCAATCCTTGGGCTGAGCCGGAGCCGTATTCTCCCAACAAATTACACTCCCGCCAAGGTAGTCACAACAGCAAACCATCTCTTTCCAAACTTAATGCCGGTGCAGCTGAATTCAAGTTCAACCCCCAAAGTAATTTCACGCCTGGACAGTTTGTATTTGCTGGAGCCAACCCGCAAGCACCAAGTTTCACGCCGACGTCTTCCCAGGCACCAACTTTCGTGCCTGGCGTCCCTCAATCGGCGGCGTCGAGCCACTTCAGTGTGCCATCCAACGCATCCTCAACGATCGCTAAAATCAATCCTACTGCTCCTGTCTTCTCACCTCACAGGAGCGACTTCAGCTTTTCCACAACTGGTCCGAAATTCAACCCTGATGCCAAAGCATTTCAGCCTATGGGTTCGTTTGCTTCGTCGCTTGCTAGTGGTGGTGCCTCTGGGAACGAAGCAACTGACAGTAGACCTACATCTATTTTCGGCAAAATTAATCTCAATAGCGCTGAGTATGGTAAACCGGGCAAGAAGTCGAAGGCCATTCCTATTGTGCGACCTTCAAGTCGTCACTCACCCAAATTGGCTGACGCTGTTACGGATGTGCCTACTCACGGAGAAGAGCGTCGTGATGATGGTGCCATCCGTTCCAAAAAGCAATTCAGAAATGAAGATAACGAGGATGGCGATGATGTTCCGCGATTTGCTGAACCTACGCCCGAGCCTGAATCGCTACCGAGAGCCGAGCCTGAGGAGACCGTTTCGGATAGATCACAGCTTGAAATTAGCACTGAACCCGAGGGCGCACATGCCACTGTGGACACAAGAGACGAGGAAGATGAAATCGTGAATGTAGCTGATGTCACATTGGCATCTACTGTTGTTTCGGAATCTACAGACGGCAAGCTTCCGTCTGAGTCTAATGATACAAAGACTACTACTTCCCCATCGGCAACGTCCCCTGACCCAGATAAGGCCAACTGGAGACCTATCGAGTTCACTAACGAAACTGATATACACGACTTCAACAATGCTCGACCATTTGGTGATAAAGAGCCCGGATTTAATGAGACGTCAAAGGCCAACTTTTCTGCCATGGCGAAGCCTTTCGTCCCGGGAAGTTTCTTGTTTGGGGCGCCAGAGGCGGTTAACACGCCATTTGAGCCTGACTTTACGATACAGCCTGATCGCATGGCCGAGACCTTTGGCGAGTCAGAAGAAGACCGTGCTGGTTCACCAACTCCTGGGCCCGACTTCCCCTCAACTACCGTTTCCGACAAGGCACAAACAGTGCAACAAGAACCAGAATTGTCTCCAGAACCTGCTCCCATATCCGGCAGAGGATTGCTCTCCTCGCGGTTTGCATCTCCACCAGCTTCAAAGGGTCTGAAAGCATCAAGATTTGCTTCCAGCCCTTCACCATCACAGGCATCCGTCAACGAAGCAGATTCTCGCAATGCTATTTCCCCATCTCCGGTGTCTGAACACCTTGTAGCGCCGATCTCTAGGGCCGAAGTTAGATCTGATAGCCACAGCTATGAGCCACTTCCAGTCAGCCCACCATCAGATGCTGGTGTTGCACCTGGCGACGAAGGAACGCATGAACTTACATTTGAGGAGATTGATGCTGTAATGCAGCACCTCAATGAAAATGACCCTACAATGGGAGTCAAGAGAACTGTAGACTCGCCCAAGTGGCACCAACCCAGTCCGGTGCGGAAAATGCCCACGAGCACCATTAATGACTCACCTCAAGCCCACCTTCAACCGCAGCTACCTTTCCGAAGCGAAGGTCCTAGCCCAAGGCCCCGGCAATATCGGTCTCTCCCTCAAGAGCATATCCTTCCTAAGCCATCTACCGAGCTCGAGGATCCGTTCATTGACCCACCGCATAGTGCTCTCTCTCAGTCTTTTGACGCACCTGTCCAACGTCTGAACACGAATGATGACATTCCAGAAAGTGAATGGGACGACGCATTCAGCGCAAGCGAACAAGGTAAACTCGAGCAACGCGTTCACTATTTCGATGGACACGTCAATGATTTGGTCGGCAATCTATTGGTTTCCCGCCTTGCTCCCCTTGAGAACACTTTAAGTTCAATACAACAAGTCTTGGGCAAATTGTCTCAGAGGGGATCATCTGTTCAGCGCGATAGACGCAGTTTCTCCGCCGAGGTTCAAGAGAGCGATGCTGATGATGAGGATGAGGAAGTTCCAGTGCGTCGATCTATGAGTCCAAGAAGGGACAGAAGGTTAGAGCAGATTCGTGTTGCCGTCATGGACGCCATAAGCCAACATCAAGCTGCTCGCAGTCTTGAGGCTGCTCAGTTTGCGCCAGCTGAAGACCGCGCAAATGAGGAACCTACCATCATCAAAGCACTCGAAGACATAAAGCTGCAGATCACCCAGAACGTCCCTAACTTTCACACTGATGATATCCGAAGCATTGTCGAAGAAGCTGTTAAGAACCACATGCCTCCGATTCCGGCGCCGGCCCTCGAAGATGACGAACAAGCGAATCAGAAGCTGGTAGAAATGCAATTAAAGATCGAAGCCCTTGAAGAACGATTACATACCGAAGAAATAAGACTCGATGCGGAACGGTTGCGTGCCCAAGAATTGGAAGAGAAGCTCCGCGTCGGCGAAAGTAAAGTGGAAGCCGAGACGGCGAGTCGTCGCGCCGCAGAAGACCGTACAGCTGAACTTCGCCGTCAATTAGAACAAGCAGAGACGAAGGTCGAAGTTGAGATTATGAACCGCAGTATCTTTGATCAGCGGGTACATGATTTGGAGGATCGACTCAAGGCCCAGGAAAGCAAGACCGAACTGGAGCTGTCTTCCCGCAGGGCAGCGGAGGATAGACTCTCGGAAGTCCAGCGGCTACTCCGAATCTCTTCTGAAGAGGAAGATCGCCTCAGGGCTGTCCTTGATGAACGTGACCAGAAGATCAGGGCCATTGAGCAGGCCTCTGGAAAGACATCTATGCGTCTCACCCTCCTTGAAGCAGCCCAGGCAAATGCCGAGCAAACCCAAGCGGAGCTGAAAAATCGACTGAACATGGCAGATAATGAGCTTCGCGAAACAAGAGAAGAGGCCCGCCACTGGCGTTCTGAAGCAGAACAGGCAAGAGACTCGGCGGCTCGACAAGCTGACGACTTTGTTCAAACTGTCAATGAGAACAAACATTACCACAAGCTCATTGATACGCTCAGTATCCAACTCGAGGAGAATGAACGGATTCGGGATAACTGGAGAGCTAAGTTTGTGGCCCTGCAAGATGACATGGCACATGCAGCTCGAGAAATCACAGAGGAGAACTCACGACGGTCTAAGAAGGAACAAGCTCTTATCGCTCGCCACGAAGTTCTCGATGCTCGACTGCAAGCAGAGGCACGAACTCGCGAGCGACTCGAAATTGAAGTGGAGAGGCTAGAAAACGGAGAACGTGCTGGTATGAGAGCAGTTAGCGAATGTAAACGCCTCGAAGGATTGCTCATCGAACTCCGCAACGACAATCATAGCCTTCACTTACAAGCAAACGCTGCTCAACGGGAAGCACAGGAGGCTCGAGATGCAGCAGTTGCCGAGAAGCAGCGTGCTCAACTTGCGATTGAGGAAGCTAAGGAGTCTGCAGCGGCGGAAGTACAACGGGCCCAGCTCGAAGTTGAGGAAGCCAAGAACTCTGCGACCGCCGAAGTTCATCGCGCTCAACTTGAAATACAAGAGGCCAAGGATATGGCGGCGGCTGAAGTTGATCGTGCTCGTCAAGAAGTCGTCGAGGCCAAAGACTTGGCAGCTATTGAGGCCCAACAAGCCCGCGAATCAATTTCAGCTGAATTAGAAGCTGCTCGCGCCCAGGTCCATATAGTTAAGATCGATTACGAAGAAGAGCTCGGCAAACTGAGAGCTGAATTGGATCAGGTTAGATTGGACGCAGACACTGCGAACGCACATCATGAAATGATGCTTGAGGAGGCGCAGTATAGCAAGGAGGCCGAGCTACAGGCCGTCAAAGCTGCCAAAGCCGCCGAGCTTGAAGAGTCCACCCGCAAGCATCAGAACGAGCTTGAAGATGTTCAAGCTCGTTATGAGCGCCAGATCAGCAACGCAGCCGAGGACGCCCAGCGCACCGAGCAGAACCTCCTGGAGCGGCTAAGTCTCTCAGCATCTAAGACGGAGCACTTGCAAGACCGTGTTGCTCACCTGGAAGAAAAGGTGCAAATAGCCCAGGAGGCGGCGAAAGCAGCAGCTCAAGCTGCGGCTCAGGCCTCCCGGACTATTGCTATGCCCGAACCCTCAGCTCACCCAGGTCCTGCCGGCCAGACTAAGCAATTAGCACAGGCTATGCAGCTTCCAGAGAAGATTTCACCACAGGCTCTTCGGGAGTCCATCATGGTGCTGCAAGAACAATTACAAGCCCGTGAACAACGCATTGAAGAACTTGAGCAAACGGTGGCTGAACTAGACCCTGATGCTGCGACTAAGATTTCCAAGCGGGATGATGAAATCACCTGGCTGCGCGAACTATTGGCTGTAAGACATAGCGATCTACAGGATATTATCTCGGCGCTATCTGCAGACCAATATGATAGAGAAAGTGTCAAGGACGCAGCTATTCGTCTGAAGGCGAATCTTCAAATGGAAGAACAAGAGCGCGAGCGTGCCATGAATGGGGGCTCCGCCCTGAATTTGCCTAACATCGCGGCGACGATCTCGAAAGCGGCGACGCCCCGGGTTGCTCAAGCAGTCGGACCTCTTGCTGCTGCTTGGGGTAACTGGCGCAGATCAAATCAACCTTCACTAAGTTTGTCTGGTGTGAAGTCGTCTCCCGCTCCGGGTAGAAGCGCGACTCCCTCGAAATCTAATTCAGTGAGCTCTCAGAATGGGCTGCTCTCTGGTCTAATGACTCCGCCAGCTTCAGGGATTCGCAACACGCCCCAGGCGGAGCCGAGCCAGCCACAACCTACGGCATTCGGGAACACTGGTCGTCGTTACACCGCTGAGCAGTTCGCTAATAGGGCCCGGGGGCCATCGGCAGCGGCCCGGCCTGCTGACAAGATGCCCCTTGCAAGCACACCACCTCCTCGACAGGACCGCATGGAGCCTCGTACACCCCCCATGATGCGGTCTAATTCCTATGATGACGATGCTCAAATGGAAGAATTCGACGACGCATCCTTCTTTGACGACTAAATGTTATGGTTACCGAGCGCGAAGGTGCATGGGGGGAAGTCATCTGTTAAATCTGCTTTGATACTGTTGACTATTTCTTTTTTTTACGTCACGCTAGATTGATACCCATACCCCTATATTTCCTGTGCTTGTCGCGGGGACTTAATGATACCTACATATCCGATCCTCGACAGATCATATTGGCAAAATCTCAAGATTGATTCCGGAGATGGCGCATTTTATTTCCTTTGTACTTTGCATAGCCTGGGGATTGGAAGGGCGTGCTTCTATAACGAAAGTTGAGACCCGTCGTACATATATCAGCAAAACGAGGATCCCGAAGGAAGGGACGAGCAGCAGCATAATGGGAGGATATTGAAAGGGTCAATATATAGTAATAATTCTTCACCGCAGTTCGTTCCTTGTGCATGCTATTTAATGTGTTGGTGAAGGCTGAATCGTTGAGTATGTGATCGGCATACATACAATCTTCACTGGAATGTCTCGGTATGAGATAGAAATGCCACCAGGACGACTGGTTGATACATTAACGTCACGGCCGTCCAAGTAATCTACTAGTACACCAGGCCTTGGCTGTAGTGGAACTTCTGACCCCATGATATGTAGGTTAGTCAATCGGCGCCCAGCGCTTGGATTCCCTGTTAGGGTCGTGGGGCATGACGGCAGATACGAATGCCTCCAAGAATGATCGGCAGTGAGCAGGCCCAAACCCCACAAACAAGCCCGCCCAACACGAGGTTTTCTAGTGATACATGATGCCTTCGCTCCGGATTTGGCTCCTCTCCCTGTATGAATCGTACGGTGCTAATAGAAAATAGATAGGGATATGGGAGGGCGGTAGAGCTCGAGTCTGGTGTTGTCTTACGACCAGCAATGCTGTGTTTACTTTTGTTGGCCACTTGACGCAGGAATAGCGAGACATTTTACGTACAGGATTTATTATGCTACCCGACACTAGATATATTGGAGGAGGGGAAGAAGGTGGAATTGCCACGAGTTGTGCTCTGCGCATGTGCTAGACATGCAGCAGCCCTATCCTTATTCGTATCTGTCTTTTCCCGTGCAACTCTACATACGTACGACCGAGTTTGTTTTTAGAGGTCCATAGGTAGGTAGTACACGGGTAGCTATTGAAAAACCGCTACAGTGGTAATTTCGGGACTGGGCGATTTGTTCTTAGGCTCTTTCCTCCAATCACAATTGCAGATGGGTGTACGAAGGATAGGTATGACTTACACTACGTATCCCTGATCTACGGCTTTCAATGCCCAGATTTGCGCTTGCTGTGTAAATACGAGAAAGCTGTGGTCTAAGACACAGATGACAGAGGGCATCGGATGGGATGGGATGAGATGTGGATGTCCCCGAACACGGGGAGATCTGTGCTCTGCTCGTACTTGCTGGAGCCCCGTATGCTGACTGGCGCTTGCGCCGAGTGACGATGGAAGGGAAAGGTGGAGGAGGAGGTTATATATATAAGAACTGAGGCGAATGTTGATCTCGTCTTCTAGCCGCCTCTGATATCGAAGATCATAGTTTCACTCAAGAGCCTCAGAAAAAAGAACCACCATCAAGTCATTTCGATTGCCGTTAGTAGTTAGCACATAAGCGACCTTTACCAGTTCTCTAATCCGATCTCATTATCATCACCATCGCCGCCGCCGCCCTATAGTTAAGCAAGCTAGAAGCAAGATGCAGCTCAGCAATATCTTCAGCCTCCTCTCGCTGACTGCTCTAGTCTCAGCTGTGTCAGGTAATTATTACCCACCTCGCCCAACACACACACATACACACACACACACACACAAACCCAGAACTTACCCCAACTAACACCTCTCAACCGCAAAGTGTCTTACGATCAAGGCTACGACAACGGCGCCCGAGCCATGACAGCAGTAGCGTGCTCGGACGGGCCCAACGGCCTGATAACGCGCTACGGGTGGCAGACACAGGGGCAGATCCCGAATTTCCCCAACATCGGCGGCGCGCCCGCCGTCGCGGGCTGGAACTCGGCGTCGTGCGGCACGTGCTGGACGCTGACTTACAACGGGCGGAGCGTCAGTGTGCTCGCCGTCGACGCGGGCTACGGCTCGTTTAATATTGCGCTGGGCGCGATGAATACGCTTACGAATGGGCAGGCTGTCGCGCTTGGACGGGTCGATGCTACGGTTGTGCAGGCGCCTTTGAGTGCGTGTGGTCTTTAGGGATGTGTATGGGTGTACGTTGTTGGTTTGGAGTCAGGTGTCGTTTGTCAATATGTCAAAAATGTGTTTCTAATCTGATAATTAATGAATAATCGCTTTACGATTGATTGAAAACTCGTGATTGTGTTCACGCTGTTTTGGGGGTAAGAGGCCGAGTCTAGGTATCGCGACGAGATTATGATATATTGTGAGTATAGCCAAGTGATGGTGCTGAGCGGCGGGAATCGACTAACCGCAAACTCTAGGTTGAAGTTATAGGCATATTAGGTAGCCACAGCTTGCAATTATTATCCCAGTGTTTTTTCTTAACACGATATGGAAAAAGACGTGAGCTGGTGAGTCTAAGCAAAGGATGGTCCAGGTCTCGCTTCGGCATTAGCAACAGCTATCCTCCATGAAAGTATATAGGAATGGTTACAGATTAGACAGCGCCTCGATGCTCATGAATTCACTGTCTCCTATCACTTCAAAGTGCCTTGCGGCTAGCTATCGCTGACCTGCAGCAATCGAAAGGACGATTGTTCGTCAAGATAAGCAGTCGATATAGGAAAAGTCGACAAGCAGATATCATAGCTAGGTGTGGGTGGAAGAGTCCATATCAGTGTCTCCGGTTGCCCCTTCTGGAAGGTAAACTATGAGTCTTGGGGTAAGCCAAGACGATACTCTCGAGTGTGTAACTGTGAATGGGGTGACATCTTTCATGATCGAGGTCGTATATAATAAGTCGTAGGACCAGCCGGCGAGCTTCTGGATTTCCACCCGAAGCCACCAACCTTCGCCATGAAGAGCTTGACTTTACTAGCGACGGTCGCGAACGTCGCCTTGGCGCAGTTCTGTGAGCATCAATGGGAAGGACGCTTCGCGCGTCGCAGAACTAGCGACGTCAAGACGAGACAAGACGTCCCTCCACCCCCTCTTGAGATTCAGCCCCTCATCATCAACGGACCGTCGGAGAACCGCATCGACCTCATATTCTTCGGCGACGGATGTATGTAACTATGAGAATCCACACTGCTATAATGCTGCGCGACAGCTTCGCTGACTTCGTACTTCAGATACCGAGGATGAGAGGGATAAGTTCTTCGCTGATGCCATGGCCCTTGCCACGAACGTCACCGATGGACAGACGTTCGCAGACGTGGTCCCCTTGATGAATTTCTGGGCCGGATTCTCGCCCAGTGCTGAGGTATGCGATAAGTGCGATGCATGATACGTGTAAATGAACCGCTATCTAACTCGTGGCTGGAAGAGCGGCGTTGGCGTCGGCGGAGTACCATTGGAGTGAGTACAATCTCTGTTCAGTTGACTTTCTCACGCATCTTTGCTAATTATGTGTGTGTTGCGGAAACGTAGTACGGTCTATGGGCTTTACCGTGATGGCACGGAACTGCGCGGCGTGTATTATGATAAGCCAGACGTGGCTCACGCGGCTTGCGATTCGACAGACGCATGCGATTATCCTATTCTCCTAGGGAATGATCCGCTGTATGGTGGGCTAGGTGGTGAATTTACGTAAGGCTCATTCCATTCTACCTTCACTTATTCACCTACACCTCTCTCCTCTCTCCTCCCCCTATCATCTTGAAGTATTAAGCGCTAACCTTCCTCTCAGCGTCGTGACCGCTTCTCCTATCAACGGCCCGGCTGTGCTCCGCCACGAGCTAGGCCACTCTATAATTGATGTTGGCGAAGAATACGAGGGCGGATATGCCTACTTCGGCGTCAATTCGGCCAAGTCTACTAGGTCCGTACCGTGGAAGCAGTGGTATACGGACCCGAAGGCCGAGCCGAAGATCGAGCGCACCAACATGCCGATACAAGCGTATCCTTGGACACTGCTGAACACGACGCAGAAGTGGAGCGCGAATTTTACTTCGGCTGGAACATATGATACGTATCTGCTTCAATTCAGCGTTAGGTCAGTAATCTAAATTTCTGATACCCTCACTGTCACATGCTTCTGGAGCAAGCGGTTTTCTGATTGAAAGGCTTTCAATTCACCTCTGAAGGAGTCCTTGATACGTCTTCGAGTAACAGGAGATAGCTGACTGGATTCAATATAGCGGTATGACAGCGAGCAACGACTTGCGCGTCGAGGTAGATGGGAAGGATGTAGGCTGGGAGATCAACCCCGAAGTGGGAGTAGACCGGTACATCTACAACATGAAGATAGATTCGGCTCTGAGCCCCGGGGCGCACGAATTATCCTTCACGCTGCTGAACGAGGACATACAAGGGACGGCGCAGCTCTGCAATCTCGAGGTGCTGGAGTACGGCGTTGCCGAAGAAGAGTGAGTAGTCAATCCTATATGTTCCGTCACTTAGACTCATGCTAGACCACGTCTAACCCACGCATTATCGGCCAGATTCCATTTCGAACAGACGTACCATGGTTTATACCCTACGTAAGTACTTACTTACCACCCCAACCTTAAGCAAGCATCACAGATAATTCAAACCCACACTTCACTTCCTCCTTTATCCAGATTCTCAGACGTGAACGCGACCACGTACCGCCCCACGAACGACTACTGCTGCATGCGCAGCATCTACTCCCCGAATTACTGCAACGCTTGTCTGGAAGGGATGTGGCTCGCGCTGCTCACGCCGCTCTCCTTCATTGACAACGTCACACAGACCGCGCTGCCCGACGGCTCGACGCAGGTCAGCCTCGATCTCTTGCCGCTGGCGCAGTTTAGGGAGATCCCTATCCCGCACGCCGAGGCGTATACGATCTTGTGGTACGGCGGTGCTAATGGAAACGTCGTCCTGGAGCAATGGACCAATCAGACGAGCGCCGTGCTCGGGCCGCGTGTTAGGGAGTTTGGGGTCGAGGTTAGGTTCTCGTCTGAGCAGATTCGTGTTGATAAGGATGGGGTGTTGGTGCAGAGGGAGAGATATGTAGTTGCGTAAAGAGCTATATGGGCTGATGAGATCGCAGACACAAGTACTACACTAAGTATTAACGTAGAAATACGACCTGCGCGGCTATATTGAGAATAGGAGATCATCGTCTATTCGTAAGGCATGTCTATCGTGAAGCTAAGTAATCCGTTTACTGAAGTGAAAGGTGAGTGGGCTTTCTTCCAGTCTCCTGTGTAGGTAAACCTCCCTTTATCATGCTGCTGTCGTCACCAGCAGCAAGCAGCGTGAGCGTGGAGATCTAAATCCGAATGGGAATGGTGTCGCTCCTAGCACGCAGTGTGGGCTCCGGACTCGATTGCACCAATGAGTTCTTGCATCCCCGCCCGTGCACGAAATCCGCCAGATTGCGGAGCGTAGCGCCGGCGATCTCCCCGAGGGCTTCCTCAGTGAAGAAGGCCTGGTGCCCGCACACGAGCACGTTGTGGAACGTCGTGAGCCGCATCAGGTCGTCGTCCTCGATGATGGTGCCGGAGTGGTCGTTGTAGAAGAGCTTGCTCTCGTGCTCGTACACGTCGAGCGCGAGCCCGCCGAGCTGTCTCTTCTTCAGCGCCGCGATGACGGCCTTGGTGTCGATCAGCCCGCCGCGCGACGTGTTCACGAGCATCGCGCCCTCCTTCATCTCGCCCAGCGTCGTCTCGTTGATGATGTGGCGCGTGGAGGGGAGAAGCGGACAGTGCAGGCTGACGACGTCGGCGCGGGAGAGCAGGTCTGCCAGCGTCGTGTACTTGCCGTGCTTCTCGAATTCGGGGCTGGGGAAGGGGTCGTACGCGAGCACCTCGCACCCGAAACCCTGCATGATGCGCGCGAAGGCGACGCCGATCTTGCCCGTGCCCACGATGCCCACGGTCTTGCCGCACAACGTGCGCCCGAGGAGGCCGTCTAGGGCGAAGTTGCCCTCGCGCACGCGGTTGTAGGCGCGGTGGGTGTTGCGGTTCAGCGTCTGCACGAGGGCCACGGCGAACTCGGCCACGGCCTCGGGGCTGTACGCGGGCACGTTGGCGACGAAGAGGCCCAGGTCCGAGGCCGCCTGGAGGTCGACGTTGTTGTAACCGGCGCAGCGCAGGAGCACGGCGCGCACGCCCAGCGCGTGCAGCGCCTCGAGCACGTCCTTGGTCAGCGTGTCGTTGACGAAGACGCAGACGGCGCCGGCGCCCTGCGCGAGCGGCACCGTCTCGAGGTTCAGTGAGAAGTCGTGGAATACCAGCTCGACCTTGCTGCCGACGTCCGGGTCGACCTCGGCGGCTCGGCTGAGGAAGACCTTGTCGTAAGGCTTGGCGGAGAAGACGGCGAGCTTCATTCTGATTGTAGTTTTGTGTAGGCTTCTGTGTCTGAGATCATGACAGTTCGTGTACTGTACGAGGTGTATGAGGTACTGACTTAGGTAGAATGTTTTTAAGTTTGTTCTAGAAGGGTGAATTGTATCGGTATGACATCAGTGCCTATTAAACTTGGGCATGATGAGGAAGCACATGGAGCTACCCCTGCTATTGTCAGTGTAACGGCTGAGGCTTGGCATGAGCAGGGCGTGGTACCTATGAGTAAGTATTTAGGTAGGTATGGTGAGACTGAAGGGCCGCCGGTGTGTCGCCATTTGTCGAGCTGAATGCTGGGTGCTCATCTGGTGTGTTTGTTGTCGGTTTGTCGTTGCTCAGTCCATTCGCTGGTGTTTGATGAATTTAGGTGGTAGCTTACAAGCCTTACAGCTCACCGTGGCCCCTGAAGGTGCGTCCTGCCTAGCGCCACCTAGAAGTGAACCACCTCACTATTCTCACAGCTCAAGGTCATCCCATATATTCTGAGTCAGAGCTTGAAATTCTGAGGCTGCGTATAGTCACTAGTTTGTCCTTACAATCCGGCTTACTCGTCACTGCCTAAGTCATCCTGTCGGCCATCTAAAATGCCACAGAAATTATAGTTTGGGGGTAAAGTCGGACTTTATCATGAATTATCCTTTTCATTTCATTGTAGGTGGTTCGAAACAAATGATGAGTCAGCATCGATATCTGTGCGCCTTCAACACATGTTAACAACTTGAAAAAGTTGGACAAGGGTTCCTTTACGACATGCCATGTCGGCATCTATACTGGGCATGTAACACGGCAGACAGTTTTTCGATCTCGGGAGGTGCAGAGAAGAGCTTTGGGGGATTATGGAAGCTTCATCTACACATTTCTGCTTTGATCGTTGTTGCTATTGCGCAAAAGGTTCTTAGCCACCTTTGTTAACAAACTTCTTTGTTTACTTTCCCATGCACATAGGTGGGTAGTTGAGTACTTAATTTGAATGTAAATTGGATGCGCAAGCATGTCCCTTACTCACTGCTATCATGAATTACCAAGGGAGTGTTACCTCCATTCAAATGCACCACTCACTTGCTTGTACATCGGCAAAATGAAACCTCCCTAAACGAGCCGACGACAAACAACATGCGCCCATCGCTGCGCTAATATTCGGCCGTAGCAATCACGCGCGGAATTGTTACACGGGGTTTGCTTAAATCAGCGACCATCCCTCGAATGTGCAGAAGGTTCCCCGATAAACCTTTAAGACGATAATAAATTGATCCTATTGCCTCAATAGCTGTACTCTCACTACCAACTCGAGAGAGGAAACCACACATGAAGCCTTGATAACAAAAACCTAGACAAATGTGCACAAAGACACTAAACTATTGTGAGGCACCTCTCGTCAATGGCCACTCATTATACGCCTTTTTCACTCAGAGATAAAAGGACTATCCTCTGACAAAACCGACGGATCCTGACGTTCCTTCTTAATTGCGCTTCACATTCAAACTTTTCTAATTTGATCGCAATAATGTCATCCAGAAGAGAGCCGAATGCTCGAGAGACTAAAAGCAACGTTTTTGTGCATGATGGGCTGCTCGCAGCTCTGCACCGCATAAAGAAAGGGATGGGCGTCGACGAGCCAAAGACGGGAGGCCACATCGACATGATCCACCCTCATCAGCGCTGGGCTATATACATGAACCGTCTACAGCAGCTGGCGGGGGCTAAAGTTCTACTACCCAATACTCTCGGAGTAGCCAGAGAGCTTCGCGACCGGCTTCTTCAAAGGGACGACATGTATCATCAGTGCAGGGGCGCGGAACTCGGGAGGGCTTTGAAGGGTCGTGACTGGGAGGACGTTCGGCCGTCGATTGAAGGGAGTTGATACCTTCGCTCTGCCATGCCGATCTGGGATCCGGCTACTAAAATATCCTGGGGTGGTATTTCCGCCTCTTTCAGTCATGTACTAGTCTTAGAGGGCGGGTTTTTGATTGCATCTTCAGCGCAGGAGTTTATTGCAAGGGCATTGGCTAAGGAACAGGGTTTTATGACAACTCTGGGATGTGGAATTTTCACTTTTGATATGGTTAGCGATGTTTATATATTGAGCGTTTGACTCTTCAACATTAACTTTGTCTTCAATTTCGTGTGCGGTGCCATTGGAGAAATGATTACAATGTTTAAACCAACCTATGCTCAACTCCACCATGAACTAAATCTTCAATTCACTTGAGATTGTCTTGCGCATATCGGTGATATACGCGAGCTGAGTTATGTTGAACTCATTTAGAAATCCGGTTGTGACCGCGTGACCCAAGTAGGCTCTTTGAATGAGAAGCACTCGTGCTTCAGAACTAAGAAATTGTATTAAAAAAATATCAGAGCATGTCCTGCATGTACTTATCAAGAGCATCGAAAGAGAATTTCGCTGCCACCCTTGCTCTAGATATCAACCGATATGTGTCATCAACTAGTATTCTCACCATATCCTCCCTCAAGCTTTTTCTCTAGGAATATGACCTTTTTCTTCTTCCGTGTCATGTGACTAGCCATAATAAAGAGGGTAATCCGTATACTTCGCAATAATAGGCTTCATAACCCGTCCCGACACACTGTCTCACACCAGTGAACAAGCTTCCGATGTCACGCCTCCTGGTAAGCCTTCTAAGCTAAAAGCGTTCTAGCATCGTCTTAAATATCCCTATCTTGACGAGTCTTCGTGACGTATGGTAACATACATCTATGAGGCGCCATACGGCTGCGGAAACCTGCAGGTTCCGTGACCGACTTCGGCAGTAATACTTGTCGTACAGGTGTTGTACTCATCCCATGTACGAGGTTTCGCATAGCTTAAGCTATGAATCTTTTCTTCAGACTTCGTTTTATATTTCATCTTATCAAACAGACCAACACTAACTTCAGTCTACACCGCCTAGAATTGCATGTTTACCTACCTCTAGATATAATTGATATCCTAGCTGAGAGGTCTAGCCTAACTTTATATACTAGGCAATCCAAATTCTGTATTCGTATGGGTCTGTAAGCTGCTAGTGCACGCAACTTCTTAGTCTAGGCCCCCTAATATGCTTTTGACCTGTCCTGGTAAGGTTGAACATCAGTACAGCCAGTCGCATTAGCGAGTGGCAATTGCGATATGCTTGGTGGGGCCGTTCCAGACTTCGGACGATATTTTCTTGTCATACTATGTACATACACCGGAGGCACACCGGAGACCAGCCTCCAGCTTCCTAAGACCTCAATGTCATCTGATACCAACCTTAGAAAACTTTATTCTCTGATACAGGATTCAACATATCGAAAATACATCGAAAAACGGCGCGTGATATTCCATGGCGTCGGGCGAGGTGCGCGCCGAGGAGGTCGGACACCCTCTTCCTCCCTCGGAGTCCACACCGCTCCTGGGCGACTCATCGTCCCAAGCTCTGGTCTCGACGGGAAAGGATGACTGGTGGTCGGAACTATGGCTGCTTCTGCGGTACTCGCTGCCGCTCATCGCGACCTATTTGCTGCAGTACTCGTGGTGCATCATCGTCACCTTCATTTCCGGGCACCTGAGCGCCGACGACCTGGCCGCCGCCAGCGTCGGCATGACCACGATGAATATCGTCGGATTCGCCGCGTTCGAGGGCATGGCGACGGCCCTCGACACCCTGTGTGCGCAGGCCTACGGCTCCGGGAACCCTACTGGCGTCGGCCTGCACGTCCAGCGCATGTTGATCTTGATGGCGCTCTCTGCCGTGCCGATTGGCGCCATCTGGGCTACGTCGCCGTGGATATTGTCGTTGTTCATCAAGCAGCATCATTTGGCAGTCATGGCCGGGACTTTCTTGCGCGTGAGCATAATCGGCATGCCGGGGTACGCGTCTTTTGAGGCCTTGAAACGTTTCCTTCAAGCGCAGGGGAACTTCAAAGCTGCTAGTAAGTGGAATAGCCAATGCTACTACTATCTTCGAATTATTACCCGGGCAGCCAAAATCCCTGTTAAATTGAGGCTTCGCGTTACAGACTTTAGCATTCTTGCAGAATAGGTTGTAAACGTCGCCCGAGATGAGAATTGCTGACGCGGAACATCGCAGTGTACGTCCTTGTCGTGTGCGTGCCGGTGAACGCGCTCCTTAGCTGGCTGTTCGCTTTCAAATTAGGGATGGGTCTTGCGGGTGCAGCATTAGGCGTCGCGCTAACGAATAACCTTCGTCCGACGCTGCTGTTGCTATACATCGTGAGTCCCGCCGGGCGGTGGTCGCATCAATGCTGGGGAGGGTTTTCTCGCGCCGCTTTGTTAGTCTCCAAATGGGGGCCGATGGTCAAACTTTCTGCTGCAGGTTCAGCAGTGAATCTGGCGGAATGGGCTGCTTTTGAAGTTGTGGCCTTTAGCACGTCGTATTTGAGCACGAAACAGTACGTATTTCAAGGTCGTTCCTTTCACAATTGGCGCGGGTTTCTCTATACGCTATCTGTTGCTTCATAATCCCAATATTTCCAAAGGTCGAAGTTCTACTGGCGGTACATAGCTAACTCTCGGTTTCTCACAGTCTCGCAGCTCAGACGGTGCTGACGACAATTTCCGTCGTGTCGTGGCATATCCCGTTCTCCGTAAGCGTTGGGATCAGCACGCGGATTGGCCATCTCATCGGCGCAGGGCTGATATCCACCGCTCGTCGAGCGGCTCTCCTTTACGGCTGCGTTTTCACCTTTATCGGCTGCTTCGACGGACTAGTCATCTTTTCTCTACGAAACCACTTGCCGCAGTTCTTCTCCGATGATCCTACCGTCTGCGCCATGGCTGCCAAAACTTTGCTGGCCGTTAGTGTGTTTCAAGTGATAGATGCTTTCATTTGCTTCACGAATGGAACACTGCGCGGTCTCGGACGCCAGTCTGTTGCCGCGTGCGTAGTAATCGCCGTGAATTATGGTGCTGCCGTTCCGCTTGCTATCTGGTTAGAGTTGGGACCCTCAGGCCTCGAATTGAATGGCGTTTGGATCGGCCTCGGTGGTGGTATGGTTGTTATTGCCACTATCGAATGCTGCTACATTAAAGTTTTGAGATGGCAGAATTGCGTAGAGAGCGCTAAGCTGCGAGAAGGTTGATTGAAAATGAGAAAGGGATAAAGCGCCATGACTATCAAGCTAAGCTAGTAGAGAAAAGAAGACAGAAAATAGAATTAGTTTTAATGCGGGATTATGATTAAGGACTTAGCTCTACATACTAGTGTATGGACACGAATGGATACAAAATCTACTTGCCTCCTGAAATGGAAGACGAGAAATGGTTCATATTGACGTGAACCTCATGGGCCGGGTATGCTTGCTGTGGCATTGAAACAGATCCTGACTTGGTAGCTCGAAGTTGGAAAACACTATCGGTCGACTTTGGGCTCGACCGTGAATGAGACGGGAAGAAAAGAATCACGGGATTCGGTGAACAAGGAATATGAGTTAGGGTGGGAAGGAACAGTGGGTATACTGTAGCCTATTTCTACCCCCTCCCTGCTATAGTGCTAGACTAGTTTCTCTACCTCTAATATAACATATTCTATTAACCTTGCTTCTTTAGTGCCCCTATCCCGGAATTATTAACTATTAGCCGCACTTTAAAAATATTATTAATTTGCTATTATATTTAAATTCTTTAATTAATTTAAAATCGATTAATATTACTTTTATTTTTATTTGTTTAGCTGCTGCTTAATTGTTTTATATATTAACTGCTGCTAAATTATTATTTTTTTTTTTATTTTTAAGCGTTATAAGCTTACTTTAAATATTATAAGCTTATATATTTTTTTTTTAATTATTATTAAACCTAGATTATTTATATAAAAAAAAATATTATATATAATTTTATTTTATTAATAAATATAAATATTTATTAATTATTTTTTTATTTTTATTAATTAATATAAGTTTTTTTTTATTTTATTTATTATTTTATATATTAAAATTATTATTATTTTTATTTTTTTAAAGTTTAAAGCTAAAGTTTATATTTTTTTTTTTAAGATTAATTAATATAAAAAAAACTTTTTTTTAGCTATTTTATTTATTTTAAAACTAATATTTTAAGCTATATATAATATTATTTAATTAAATATTATAATTTTTTTTATTTAAAAAAAAAATATTTTATTTTTTAAAACAATTTTTTGTGTTTTTTTTTATTAAATATTTATTAAGTTTTTAATTATTTTTTTTATTTTTACTAGAAAAAATTTTTTACGATTTATTTATTTTAAATTTTATATTAGTTTTAAATTATTTATTAATATTAAATTTTTTAATAGTTAATTTAAAAAATATTTTTAATTATTATATTTTATTTTTTAATTTATTATTAAATATTATAAATAATTATAAAGTTTTTAACTTAACTTTATATAATAAGTTTAATAAAAAAAAATTTATTAAAAAATAAATTATTTAATTATATTAATAATTTTATTATATAAAATATTATAAAATAAAAATTTTTTTATTTAAAGCTATATTATTTATTAATATATTTTATATTAAAAAAATTATTATTTTTTTAAATTTAAATTTAAAGCTTTAAAATATTATTAAAAAAGCTTAAAAAAATAAAATATAATTATAAAATTTAAAAAATTTTAAATAAATTTTAAAAAATAAATATTTAATTAAGCTAGTTAATAATATTATGCTTAAAATAAATAATTTTATATAAATATTTTAAAAAAAAAAACAAGTTTTTAGTTTAATATTATAATTAAATTTAAAATTTTTTTTATTAAACTAAAAAAAAAAATAATTTATAAAAAACTTAAAATAAATAAAAATTAATTTTATTTACTGCTAAAAATATTTTTTTTTATATTATTATTAATAAATTTATAAATAGCTTAATAAACTTTAAGCTTAAATAAAAAGTTTTAAATAATTAAGTTAAAATAATATTTTTTTTTTAATAATATTATAAAATTATTTTAAAATTATAATATATACTTAAAAATAAAAAAAAAACTATAAAAAAAAAAATTAATTATATTAAAATAAAAATTATTTAAAAAGTTTTATAAAAATATAAAAAATTATTAATAAAAAAAATAATCGCTTAGTTTTATTTTTAAATAATAATTAATTATATTAAATAATATTTTTATTTTTATTTTTTATTTTATTTAATAATAATATAATATAATTTTTAAGTTTTTTAAAATAATATTTATTAATATTTAACATTTATATTATTTATATTACTTTAAATAATATATTATACTTATAATTAACCTAGCTATTATATAAATATATATTTTAATAGTTATACTTAGTTTAATAATTTATCGAAAAATTTTTTTCCTGCGAGATTATTTAATTTTTTTATTAAAAAATTTTTTAACTTTAATTTTTTTATAAAAAAAAAGTTTAAATATTTATTAATTAATAAAACTAAAAAGTTAAAATAAAAAAAAAAAATTTATTTTAAATATAAAAGCTATTAATATATTTAAATAAAATATAAAATATTTTAAATAAACTAGTTTATTTAATAAAAATAAGCTTATTTAAAAGCTATAATATTTTTAGCTATTAAATATAAAAATAAAAATTTTATTTTAATTAAAGTTAAATTAAAGTTAGCTTAATTTTTTTATAAATAATTTTTAAAAAATATTTTAAGTTTATTTATTAATTTATAAATAAATTTTTTAAATATTATGTTTTTATTAAATTTTATAATATTAAATAACCTTTAAATATTAAAAAAAAAAAAAAAAATAAATAATAAGCTTAATAAATAAATTTTAATTTTTTAATTATTTTTTAATAATATAGTAAATAAATATTTTAATAAAAAATAATATAATAAAAATATAATTATTTTTATTAATTTTATTTTAAATAATTTATTAAACTTAAATAATAAAAATTTTTTTAAAAAATAAAAAAAAATAAAAAAGTTAAAAAATTTTAATTAATTATTTAAGCTTTTAGTTAAAATTTATAAACACAAAAAAAAAAAAATATATAATTATTAAAGTTTTTTAAAAAATATTATTATTAAAATATTTTTTATAAATATATTATAAATAAGCTTTAATTTTAGTTAAAATTTTAAGTATTTATTTATTAAAGTTTTAAAAAAAACTTAAAAAATATTAAAAAAATATATTAAAATAAAAAAAAAAATATATATTTTATTTTTTATTATTATTATTTAACTTATTAAAATTTATTAAATAATAATTATTATTAAATATTTAAAATATAACGTTATTATTTATTATATTTTTAATAAAAATAAATATTAAATAAA